>CM032896.1:4047500-4152500 GCA_019176425.1 Megalops atlanticus
TGCAGAGAAACTATTACTTTCTGACACGCAAACAGTCAATTTAGAATCTGCTACCAGATTCAGGCTTGGGCATGCCATCGGCCCAAAAACTATTTTGACAGATGGTGGTTCATGATAAACGAGCCTTTTTTCATCTTGAAGTAAATATTTCTCCCAGTCCAGAGTGAACCACACTGTAATATCTTGTGTTTGTGGAGTAAAAGCACTTGGGTCTGAATTCTCGCTACTAATACGCTTACAGGAGACTTTTGGAGCGATTTTGCTCAAATAACATTTGCAAAGGCACAAGGAATTTTATGTGCAACTGGCAGAAAGAGATGTTTGAAAATAAAACACACATAGGCACGCGCTCACACACACACACATGCACACCACAGAAAAAGTGTTAAAAGCATGGGCTCCTAGCATGTGCGCAGGCTGTTCTCTCCACTGAGCTGCAGCTGAACTATCCAGCCTTCACCGTTTTATGCTGAGAGGCAAAGGGAGCTGGAAAATGCAGAGAGGTGCTCCTCGGGAGTTGACTGCTGAAGCTCGGGGGTGACTGCTGGGTGCGTCTGGGTCACAGGACTGTCACGGATCACTCATTGGGCTCTGCTCATACAGACACCCGGCCGTCACGCCTGCGATGAAGCTAAAGGTGTGAATCCTGCTGGGGGTTTGGCAGGGGGAGGGTTGACGGTGAGGCAAGCAAGGGGCCGGGTCTGTTTGCGGATCGCAGGAACAGCACTTGGGGAAGGAATTTCACCCGGGATAATTTATGCAGAGCGTCGGCCAAGACAAACAGGTCGGCCCGCTCTGGCACTGACACACGCTCCCCCACGGCCGCCTCACACGTTTCCCCAAACGCGGGCGAGGCCCGCCGGGCCCCGGGGCCCAGCGCCGGGCCACCGGGCCTGCATGCCGCACGGGGTCAGAGGTCAGTGCCCGACGAGGCACGGGGGGCGGTAGGGGGGGAGGCAGCGGGGCGACACTCGAGACTCTGGGTCCCGGAGGGAGGCCCGCGGGGTTGGCCGCACAGGGCCCGACCCGGCTGCGGGTTTGCGGGTTGCGGGGGCCACGCACATGTCAGATGTCATGCGGGCGGTGGTGGGGACGACTCCCCCCCGGGCTGTTTATGTAGGACCTGGCAGGACTTCCTGCTACATGATGAAATAATTAGAGGCCCAGCACAGGGCTACACGCCATGCCAGGAGCTGAGACCACAAGAAGGAGGGCTTGTGTTATTATTATTATTCATGTAAGATTCGTTCCCCCACCCAGATCTTTTCATGGCTATTATTTGTCTTTGGGTGGCTCAAAATTGTTATTTATTGAAGGGATCCTGATGTGAATAACTTGAGAAATATTGTGAAAACACAGAACCAGCCTGTTTGCTTCCTGGACATTTTACTGCAAATTCAACCATCAATTCTTAAAGGCTGATGTTGGTACATGTATGTAGACATATGTAGTGCATAAATCCAAGGTGAAGGAATTCACTGGATCTTTTGATAGATACTGATATTTTACATAGATATTTTAGAGATTGTTTGAATTTGGAAGTGTTTGATTTTCTCCTCTACTTTGGGGTGATTATTGAGGTTAAGTGAATTTAGCGTGCTTAGATGTGAAAATTCACTTATCTCCTTCGTTTATTTTAACAAAATCCCTGCAGTCCACTGACAGGAGACACTCCCACCCAGAGCAAAGGTCAAACGGCTTCCCCAGAAGGCACACGTGTCCTAGACGGGGCTCGAACCCGGGTTCATGAGCCTCATTCAGTCTTGCGGGACTGTTTGCGAATAAATCAGGATTTGTTTCTCGATGTTTGTTCTCAAAACATCTCCGGTTTCACTCGGACATGAAGGATATCGGTGTCTGTCCGCAGAGCAGGTTACAATTACCTCTGCGGTTTCTGTCCACAGGCGTCTCGGAGTGGGCTAATTACAGGCGTGTGCATAAATTAGAGAGGTCACTGGCTGACCCGGACGCGGAGCAATCAGGCCGCATGGTTGCAAATGTTCAATAAACCGGCCTCAAACTCTGCTCCTGCTCTCGGCTCACTCCCTCACGTGTAAGACAAAGGGTAGACTCCGGCATGAATGCAGGTGTTTCCAATTTATTTTCCTGGCTTTTATTCGGTCTGATTAATCCTGGATGACTTTTCACAATGGTATTGAAAGAATCAAAATCTGGAGGGAAAGAATCCGCCCGACTTCCTGCGAATAAGGCTTCGGTATGGGCTGGTGCCAGTTGATGTGACCGTGTGAGAGGAGCATCTGGGGCTCCTGTGCTGTGTTAGGAACCCTTTCCATTACAGATTATGCCGAAGGCCCCTGTGGCCATACTGCATGTGTGTCACTTCTAACCAGGCACCACGTATTGGACCCACAATGACGAACCTCCTTCTCCACTGCGGGGGAGTTGTTTGCCTGTTGGGTGATGTCATCACAGCCCCCCCCCTCTCCCTTTCCACCCCCCCCCACCTGGTCCCATTCGTCTTCTCTATACAGTCGCACTAGGGGGGGAGAAAACTGTTGCCCCTCCCTATGGGGGCAGCTGGGACAGATGTCAAAACCGGGACCGCCTCGGCAGCTCACCTTTGTTATCATTGCTGGAATAATTCAGCAGATTACTGTCATCGGCCTGCCTCACGCTTCCCTAACTCTCAAAGCCTTTTCACTGCTGTCTTGTTCTCACCTTTAAATAGGCAGGGAGGTGTGTATGTGTGTGTGGGGTGCAGTTCTCCAATAGGTAGTGTAGAATGCTTCATCCACTGGCCCTCTGTTGTTTAAAGTCCTTCCCTTTACACCTTGTGGAAACATACAGGACTAAAAGGCTTTTGAATGAAAGGCCTGTGGTTTTGATACATTTACCCAGTTGCTGACGCTATTGTTTGTGTGTTTAGACCTGCAAGAGTGAAAAGAAAGCGTCCTGATTTCTGTCAGTTTGCCAGTCCCTGCCTTTCAATAGCTCGCCGGTAAAATATGTTGCATAGCGATGGCTCAATAGCAGAAATATGAATTATTCCTGCCATGTTTGTACCCCTGTAACAAGCACACTCTCCCATGTGAGCTGTAGTAACAAAATAGGTTTTGTGGCTGTTGAAACCGATAGACCACAAAAGAACCACCTCACATGCCATGTCAAATCTTTCTCACCGCGTTTTAAACAAAATACAAATTGTCATCGTGATGGTTTAAGTTGTGAAATAAATACGCAGAAAAAGGTTTTCATTTTCAGTATTTTGAACCATAAATAGTATGTCAATTCCACCTCTACAAGGACTGACAGTAGAACAGGAAATAGATCTATGGAGCTTTATGGTAATGATAGTCAGTCGAAAAACAGCTGCCAACTTCTCCATAGAATACATTAGAATAAACTCCCATTAGTGTTCTCCGCAAATAGCTCACTTTTATCTAACCACTCAAAAATACATTAGAACAGCTCCAAAAAGGAACTTAAGTACCTGCTTTTTATGTAGTATAATATTCTTAGGGAGGAAAACCTGGGGGAATTTTTTGGAAGTTTTAAATTTCCCAAGACCGGCCACGTGCCGAGCAAAGGGCAGGGTCTACGCGACAGGAGATTAGAAAGTTCCTCTGGCCTGGACGAGAGCGAGGGAGGGAGAGAGAGAGAGAGAGAGACAGAGGGGGGAGAGACAGAAACAAAGAGAGGGAGGGAGAGAGAGAGTGAGAGTGAGAAAGAGAAAGAGAGAGAGAGGGAGAGAGACAGACAGAGAGAGAGAGAGAGAGAGAATGAGACAGACAGAGAGAGAGAGAGAGACAGAGAGAGAATGAGAGAGAAAGACTGTAGAACAGAGTCCTCAGAAAATGGCTTAACGGTGAACTGGGCAGCATTCTGTTTACATCCTGACCCCTTCGTTAATGGCATATTTGTCAAACCTGAAACCATTGTAACCGAATCAACTCCACTGGCCTGGGCCTCGGGTGTCACACCGGATTAAAAAAGGAACTCATTATGAGATTAGTCAAAAATTACGGTAATAAAATAGGATCCCTGTAATCATTGGTGTGATTAAAGAAAGAAAAACACAGCAGTAGGTGAGCGGTGGAAGCCACGGTGTTGCCTATCCGACCGGCGCTGTCACATTTGACACATGGTAGTGTTCTGGACACACTCCAGAGTGGCCTGCTCCATCACAGGGCCTTTGTATGGTAATCATCATGGCTCAGACCGCTACACGGCCTCACAGAAAGACCCATGTGCTGGCAACCTCTGCTCTGTCTAATGTTAAACGTCTTTACTTTGACGATACACTCTCTCCTGAAAGGCCTCTAGGGGTCCTCTCTGCAGGGCAAGCTGAAGGCAGGGACTACAGACAGAGGGAAGCCAGTGGGCTAAACCAAAACTGTGACAGGGGTGTCCGTTTGGCTGGATTCTTGAGGGTTGCATTCCCCAGTGGATTCCTGAGGGCTGCCTGCAGGCCTTGAGGCAACAGGGAAAAACCAAAACTGCAGGAAAGCGAGGGAAGATGTGTGTCATCAGGTATTCGCCCACAGAATGCCCATAACAACCAGCCGCCATGGTGAAACCAGCCCCAAACAGAACGGGTCAGATGTTCCACGTTGCTGGGAAAGGGTCTGAATTATTCTACGGAGGGGGGGAAAAAAATAACTCCATCCCTTTTCAACGGCGCTGGAAGGAGATGAGACAGGCCTTTCAAGAGGCTCGTCTGTCATGACATCATCGGAGAGGGAGTGGGGGTGTGTGTGTGTGGGGGGGTCAGGGCTGAGATTACCCCTCCCCGAATGAGAGCTGGAGAGCGATCGCCCCCGTCATCAGGGAGTCGGAAACTGGAAGAGGACCTCACTTAACTCAGGCACTCACCCCGGGCCCCGGAGGCTTGCCCCTTTCTCCCCCAGTGCCTGTAAAGTACCTGCTCCCCAGCGCGACAGCAGGCCCGGCTCACTCAGCCCGGGGTAATCAGAGCGGTCCCCGGGGCTCCCCCTCTTTGGCCGACGCCACGGCGAATAAGGGCCCCGAGTACTCCGGGGCTGACAAATCACTACCAGATGAAGGCAGGAGTTTTACACGCGGCGTTTCCTCTTTCTGTCAGAGGCCCCCGAGAACAGCCCCCTCACCGCCGGAATAACAATGAGATCAATCCTGGACGTGGAGCTCTGCCTCCCCCTGACAGCGGTGCACACACACAGCGCACGCGGGTCCCCCCGGAGCCCGATCCGGGGTGAGAGGTACGCGCCCGACGGGTCGCGGACGATGGAGCACGCACCCGGGGTCGAAGGCGGGGCCGGCTCGTCGGCTCGTGTGACTTGGCCCTCGGACCTTTATCTCTTGCAGATTCAGCCGGGCGGCGCGAAGCAAAGGCCTTTCATCTCATCCCCATCGCCCTCCCTGCGGTTTACGAGTCCGACACTAGAATGAGGGACTCACATTGTGCAGACCGTTTTCACATGACTCATGTTCTTGTGTTTTTTTAATAGTTTGAATCAAACGGAGGCATGTTTCTGGCCTGCTGGGGGATGCTCAGCGTATGTTTCTGACTGAGACTGAGGTGGATGAAACGACTGTGGGGGCCGGGGAACCCCGTTTCTATATCACCCCTGTTCCCCAAATCTCTGCGGCGGTGGTGGGTTTCAGAGAGCGAGTACTAACATGAGAAGGGCAGGCGTGCATGGGGTGTGGGGCGGGGGGCATGGGCGGGGGTGGGGGTGGGGGACGGGGTGGGGGGGGGGACGGGGTGGGGTGGGGTCTCATCCCTGCGGGACGGTGGAGGCGTAACCGACCTCAAAGCGCGGAGTCTAGACGACACCTTCCTGTCTGTCGGTGTTGCGTGTGCGGCGGCCCGCGGGAGAGCGCAGCGAGGGACCGCCGCTGTCAGGGCCGGTTGGGCAGAGGCGGCGGCGCGGCCTAATTCCTCATGATAATGTCGCCCGAAGAAGGAAATCCTACAGACTAAACCCATTAGGCTCCTGGGGGAGTCTCGCGTGTGGCTCTCCGCTTTCACGGCCCACTCTATTGGAGGAGACAACAGGGACCCGCCGTGCAGGAAACAGCTCCTCTCGCTGTTTCGGGCTCCCCCCCCCCCCACCCCCTCTGTTCCCCCCACATCGCGTGATTCAGCTTCTGAGGCCGTGCAGTCAAACGCACCCCAACTTATCGTGAATATAATTTCCGGTCAGCATGCATTTCAGAGCTGAAAATCTAGACCAATCAAATCCCCGGGGCCTTGCGGTAGTTCTTTGAGAGGCTTATTTGTCATGGTCTCCTTGCGTGTTCGCACTATTGCTTGGCCCTTCGTATTTTTGTAGTAATTTATATCTGAATGCATTTGGGGTTCATTTACATTGCGTATGTACATGTTTCCAGATTTGCCAGATATCTCCAGGTCTGCCTACCTGGACGTTAAAGCAAGCTGACAGAGCATTGGAGAGGTCTCAGTGTGTCAATCCTGGCGTGCGGCAGATTTGGTCGACAGCACCCAGCTCACACGACATGTCGCCGAGCTGCAGGATATCAGAGAAACGCAGGACCCAATTTGTTCCTCTCCACAGGCGGAACAAACACAGGGGGTCCGGGGGTTGGGTGGATGGGAGTTCCAGCGCCAGCGGGAAGAGAGCGATGTATGTTTTGGGTATCACTTCCAGGTCGGAGCAATGTTATCATCTCTGTTTCCTGCTTCCCCTGTGATAGCACTGGCGCTGACATCCCCTGCCATTGGCGGAGCTGTCAGCGGGCTCATTTCCGTCTCCGAGGGCCTGGAGCGCACCGGGCCCCCTGCTTCTGAAGGCACGCGAGCGCACCATTTCGGGGGGTGTTGATGGGTCCCCATTTATCAAATGCACTTATCCAGAGCAACTTCCATAGGTTACAGGTTTTTTTTTTAAATGTCAATCCATTTTTAAAGCTGGATATTAACTGAGGCAATTCTAGGTTATGTACTTTGCCCAAGGCTACAGCAGCAGCGGCCCAGCAGGGAATCAGCCCTGATCCTTACAACTCCACTACACTGCCATTCCAGTTTTGTAAGTTGTAAGAGCTTTGTAAGAAATGTTTTCCCTTTATAATCACATAATCACGATAGAATATAGATGATCTTTTCTGTAACTACACAGCCCTAGACCCCCCTCTTTCCCCTGTCTAGAAACCACCCTTCAGCACTGATGACATTAAAGTGGGAGAGCATATCAGGAGATTTTGTCTGGAATCAGCAATGTTCCTCTAAAAGTTTTTCTTTTAAAGAATCAGCTCATCACAGAGCTCTGCCAAGCCTGGGGAACAGAGTTAAGGGGAGTCTTCATTTCGAGGTGTGAGCCCCAGAGAGACTTCCTGGGACCCACCGCGTTTGGGATTAATCTGGCCCTCGTTTCCCTTCCTCCAGCATCCAGGGCCTGGATGCCAGGAAATCCAACCGCAGCGCTCCCCAGATTAACATGTCAGATGCGATTTACTCAAGCGGAGGAGTTCTGAGACCCCTGCCCTCCCAGACCCGCAGTGTCACGTTACATGTGCTCAGCTCCCTTTCTTCAATCAAACCCGAGCTCCGAAAAAAGGCTAACGAACTAAAGAACCGAGCCAGCCCCTCTCCAACGGTCTCCGGTGACGTCGGCAGTGGCACCACCGCACCGGTGGCACCCGCCCGCCCGCTGAAAAACGGGTTTTGGTGCCGTGCCAGAAGGGACCGGCCTACCCTCCTGACGCATGCAGGCGGGTTTGTTTTCCGCGGTTTTGTTGAGGTAAACTCTGCGACGGTGCCTTCGCCAAGCCTTCAGACCCGAAGCGGCTGCGTCTCTGACAGCGGCTCTGGTTTTCCCACACTTGTTTGTGTTTGTGTTCTCATGACCATATGCAGTGGAGCCGTGTTTCCAAGAGCCTCCCGGCAATGGGCAGCAGACGCCGCTGCTGTCACGGAGAACAGGAACAACTGCCTCTGTGTGGCGGCCCAGGAGCGCAGAGCTCCAAACGCGTGCATGACACCGTTTTAAAACACAGGAAACTCTTTTGGGTTGTACGTACCAGGCGTATAAATCAGCCACACACAAAAGGAAACTAATATAGTATGTGTTTGGTACATCCACCCAAACACTTTCACTGGGGTCAATTTTCAAATTAGCAAAGATTTTTTTTCCAGAAAACTCCAGCACCATGTTTCTAATCAGGTACATGTTGAATTACAATTATACAGTTAGCCACTTTTTTCAGGGAATAGCCCTTGGTGTTATTTAAGGGGTTGTAAGGATCACCACAGCATTGAAAGGGAATTATTTATGACTTATTACATAATCATTGGATTTATTCCTGACCTGCATACTAATTTAGACATAGAATTATATAAAACTGAGGCTGATGAATAATTGACGGCAATTCAACATTATCATGATATTTTATCCATAATATGATATCATATACATAAACTATACTTATTGATTTTCAGATAAATCTCAAAACAACCAAAATATCCAGCTGGGAAGCAGATTTTATGACTAACTCAACTGTATTCTGTTCTATTTTATGTCATTATTTGCTTCTGTCAAATGCAGTCAAATGCAGTAGCAGTTGCCATCCAATCTATCAGCCTAACCGGTTTCATCTGACTATAAACCAGTCCCATAAAACATAACATTACGTCTGATTTTACACAGGAGTTTTTTGTTCTCAAAAGCACCTTTATTTTCCTTTTCCCTAGACCATTTACAGCTCGGTTCTGCAGCCCTCTGAAAAGTATGCAAAATTAACATAAGGGCATTAGATTGTGTCACAGATAACGTCAGGGAGAAAGGCCAGCTGACTAGGAAAACCGAAACTTCTACAAAACACGTTAGCGGCTCTTGAAAATGCCGCCTTTGACAGACAGGTGTTGACAGCACACTCGAAGCAGCAAGTGACTATCAGCAAATTTGCAAGCTGATCTCAAACCCTGGCGGCTGTCGAAACAGCCGCGTCTCCCATTTCATCATGCCTCGATATTTGCAGAAATTATACCTGCAATCACTGCATGGGGTTGCAACGCCTGCATGTGACTTTTCCTGAAACAGGCAGCCGCGCGGGCAACTGCGAACATACACGGGGTTTAAACATGTGCGTTTCTGCGGCTCGCAAATGGATCCAAGCCCTGGATCCGGCGTACACCCACAGCCACCGTGCTATTAATAGCCGGTTGTTTTACAAACAGTGAGGCGAATGTGTCGTACGTGTCCGTCAGCAAACGCCCGTGATGTCATTTCCTGCCCGGGGTTTGTTATTCTTCCACCTCCGAGAGGTCTGGGAGATGAAATGTCTTGGGCCTGGAAACGGGAGGGAGTCGATGTCTCCTGGCGGACTCGCTGGGCAGACATCTGCGGGACGCTGTGTTTCGCTGATAACGCAATGGGGGGGGGAGCCCCATGCCGCACTGGCGTTCACACAAGATGTGGATGTAATTGCTAAACCAACAAGCAAAAACAATCGCAGAGGTGGGGGCTGCTGAGTGCTTTCAAAAAACATACACACACACACACACACACACAAAAAAAAAAAACGGAAAGAAGGAGAAAATCTCAGCTGGATCAATGCACCTCCCCGAGATGGTGCAGAGGTCTCTGGATCTGTTTTGGGGCCCCTTTGGCAGACTCCAGCTCCCATGTTAAGGTCTCTCTCTCTCCCAGCCTCCTAAAACCCCTCTCTACCACGGTGGTCATGCTGTTTGTTGCCCTCGGGTGCACTTGGCCACGATCAGGGTATTGAAGTTTAACTTGTGGGTGTTTCAAGGGAAAAAAAGAAGCATGACATAATGACAACACTGAACACAGAGAGCTTTGGTTGGGCTTTAAGCCTGTACGGTGCAGCGCTTTGGATGTGGCCACCGTGAACTAGCGAACATGTGCTTTAGATCCATCACTCAATGGAGATGTTTATGTATAAACATTACTTTAATATGTACAGAGAAAAGAAAAGGTTTATTTTCTCTTGTACGTGACAGGCAGGCATATTGACTGCATTACTGTGCTGCAAGGTTTGCGAGGAGGGATAATTCAATGGTTGCGTACTTCACAGCGAATACATTTTCTCCCCTTTATTGAACTGAATGCATTTTCAAATCAGACAAAACGTGGATGTAATTATTTTAAGTTGGGCTCAGAGTCAGTCCAGCCATCTTGTAAAAACGGAAAAAATTGAGTAAGCAAGTGTTATTTTTTTACACTTACACAACAATTTGTAGTGATCGATATTAACAAAAAAAAGTGTAAAAAAGAAACGCTGCCTTAAATTACTTCTCAGGAGAAAGAGCATTGCAGCTTCATTGAATCTTAAAAGTTGAGATTTTTGTGTGATTGGTGTTCACTGGAAAAACAAAAGGCTATAATGTTTAAACAAATTAGACAATAGAGAGAGCCCCATCTCTTCTAATAGGAGCACAAACATGGCTCTGGGAATGGGTCTGGAGAGACAGGGCAGGAAGTCCAAGGAAGCCATCAGACCAGTGAGGGGACTGCAGTGACCTCCCCTTCTCCCAAAGCTCCTGTACTTCTCTAGGCATGCTGGGAAACCCACCCTCTCTCCCCTCCAATCTCCTTCGAGCACAGAGAGGGCCTAGGACCCCCTGTGTGGGGGGAAGGGGTGTACTGTGACCATGGGGAGACCTGAGGAACATAGTGGGAGGGGTATCAACGATTCCAGAGGAGCAAAAGCAGTTTGGGGGTCCGCGCCCCCTCTCTGGGGGTGCATCTAAGCCATGGGACAAGGAGGGGGGCGTATAACACACAGAGCAAGCTACTCTAAGGGACCGGGAGCCTGGTGGGTCATATACACTAACAGCAATGACAACACCACAACAATCTCTGAGTTTGAGACACACGGGAACTCTGTGAATAATTTCACCAAGGGGCAAACGTTACCGCTCTCACACTCCGGTTCTTCGCCCGCCTAAACCAGTTTAAAAATAGCAATTCTGAGAGGCCAGCAGCAGAAAGCAATTATTCTATGTTCATCAGCACTGTTTGTCAGGGATGAGAACATCCCAAGCAGAATGCTTAGGAGAGTCCTAGGGTAGTTCTGTGGGAAAATGAAACCATGTGTACGGATGGCCATACCAAACATTTATGAATCAGATCTTGTAAGTGTCCTTGACTGGGTGTGGCTGGCAAATTCAACAGATTACTTTTCTTGGTGTTCACTGTCAACCACTTGAGCTGCTTCCACACTTGTCTGACTACTTCAACACTTTCTTATAACTTTGAATTATAATTTCAAATAAGTATGATTTCATTATTCTTACATAATATACATATTTTTTATTTAAGTGATCTCTGAACTCATGTTGATTTTTAAATCTTGAAAAAAATATAACAATTTCTTCAGTTCATTACTGAAAGTTAAGGACAAAGTTACGTTATTGTTTAGATTGAATCTGGGCCTTAATAACCTTTTACAGTCAGCTCAAGATTTAATGTGAAGCTCCCACATTTTTTTTTGTTTTTGTAATGACAAACTAATTTGAGACACTTGGGTTATTGTCAAATCAAAGTATTGCAGTTTTCAGAATACTCAGAGTACCAGTCTCAGCAAGATATAAGACACAACGTTGAGTTATGAGAATGAAAATGATGGCATGACAATAATCTTTTAGAATCTGCTTTCAATAGAGCACATTATTGTGAGAGTACTGAGAGAAAAAATACAAACCATAAACAATTTATATATATTCCGATTTTCCCACAGTTACTCTGAAATTAAACTGCAAGATACACCAACAACTTAGTGTATGGCCTTGTCAGCTGTCAAACTCGAAATCCCCCTCTTAAAAGATAATTTTCGTCCTAGAAAAGCATGTTCACATCTGTGATAATGCCACAGCCTCCATTTTAACACAGCGAATGCCACCATACTGTATGTTTTGTTTCACATTTTTTCCCAAAGAAGGCACATTTAGTTAGAGGTAAATTTTGGAATATAGAGTACTGTCACATAATTATTGAACTTTACCGACACGATATGATTTAGACTCTCTCTCTCTCTCTCCAGTCAAAGGGCTCCTGGCTGTGGCCATGGTTTTAGCAGGAGTGAAAACTACATCAGCACAGTCAACTGCATGAGCCATAGGATGAGAGAGGACATCAGTACAGCGGACGCACACAGCAAAATATTTACCATTATATTTGCAGAAGTACATTTTAGTCTAGCTCATAGAAAGTTGATTTACCATTAAATGCATAAAATTAATATGTACATATGCGCGCGCGCACACACACACACACTTAGTAGTGGAGGCGCAACAGTATAAGGAAAACACAAACTCCAAAACCAAACCAGGACATTTCATTTGACCATGAGGAGCTCCGGAGTTGGGTCCTGCAGCTGAGGAGCATCAGGACTGGCCCCAACACACTATGCCACTACTGAGCTCTCTGCTGCTCTCCGTGCACACACTGACATGTGCTTTTCAAGCAAAGAACAAAGTCATGACACTTCTCCCGAATCTTAAACATTGAACACTGTGGTGAGTGTGTGTGTGTGTGTGTGTGTGTGACAGAGAGAGAGAGTCAGGTACATTTAATGCAATTCCTTTATGAAAGCATGACACAAAACCAATCCGCAACAGAAATGTTGAGGTGTAGCACAACTGTTTTCGCTACAAAAACAGAAACCTCCTTCGCTGCTGGAGAGCTCACACACATATTCCCTGCACACAGCTAAAAGGCAGCCTTTGGGGTAAGGTAATCAAAATCTATTATAAATATGCAAGTGTAACAGGAAATCATTCACTCTCATTGAAACTATTCATAGAGTGACTGTGGCCCTTTAATCTGGCTACAGGGGTCCTGTATCATGCTGCTTCTTTGACAAACCCAATAAGGTGTGTTGCCCTTGATGGAAATCACTGATTCATACAATGCCTTTAAAACAATACACTCGCACAAAAACAACTTTGCTTTCAAGACAAATATATTTATATTTTAATAACTTGTTTTATTCATAACAGGGTGTTTTAGCATTGCAAAAAAAGTGAAGGCAAATGAAAGGATTTTGAGAGAAACAAAGGCAGGAGCAAAGCAATTCCCTCTTATTCCCTGTCTGTCAAACCGCACCAACAGGAGGAAATGGATGCCAAGTGCTGCCTTACTTTGATATCAAGAACCCCCATCCTGGCCCATTACAAAACGCATTTCTATTCTGAAAGAAGTTAAAGAAAGGTTTGGAAGGGGCATTGCGCGGTTGACAGTTTGAAGGATTTTTTTTTTTTTTTTGCTCCCCTGATTCTGTATAATTCCTCACTGAAGATTAAATTCAGAATAGGTTATTGGCTACTATACAGTTTTCAATGGCGCTGGTGAAAGACTGTTCAGACGGGGCGCATAAATGTTGCTTAGTTTGCTCCTTATTTTATTGCTATTATTATTATTATTATTATTATTATTATTATTATTATTTTGGTCGTATTGAATTTGTTTTTGTTGAATTGAATAAGCAGTTACTGTAAGCAGTAAGCAGTTATTCACTATGTACCGGTTATTCCAACTTTTAATATCTACACATTAGTCAAAACTGTATAAGAAATTTGATATAATTGATAGAATAATGTAATTGTAGGATATTGTGATACTGGGAAGAAACGATGTCATTTGTGGATCTATATTGATACAGGGAACGATAATAAACTTATTTTAACACACTTCTGGAGGATACCAGTGCAATAATTTTTACTTTTTTTTCCAAGTAAAACTATTTCAGCATTTCTTAAAGTGTTTCCTGTGCAGGAATGCGTAAAGGAAATCAGACTGTACGAGCCAAACGGGACATTTCAAAAGAAAAGACGTTAAATTGAATTCTTTGATGTTAATTTCAGACGTTATCGAACAGGTCAGTGGGGAAAGGGTTCACGCCACCTGTCAGCTAATCTCTTCGACCACATTCAGATGAATGGGATGTCGAATTTGGCCGTTTTATTGTCTCCACTTTGTACATAGAGTTCCGGAATTACCAGGGACGTCCATTCGTCTCGAGGCTCCGCTTAATAAACCTTTAAGGTAAGAATTATACAAATAATACCTTTCCGACTCAAGCCACATTTCTAGTCTTAAAAGTAAATTCAAAATATTACAACGTCTGTAGTATAATTTACCACAGAATTGTGACTAGCCTATTTGGGTATAGACAGGTCATTCTTCAGCTTTATATTACCATAATACAGAAAACTAGGCTACATTATTCGTGGGGCTTTTGGAAACCGGCGACATGCACAAACAGACATCAGATTAGATCTGGTTATATTATACAAATTGTGGAAAATTCATTCACAGATTATTTTTAAATAAAAAAACACTACCAAATGATTATGAAGTCCATAAGGAAGCACTCAAATACCAGCAACTAGAATCAATGTAGGAACCGAACTATGTAAATTCTACTACTTTAGCAATATTAAAAAGACACAATAATAATAATAATAATAATAATAATAATAATAATAATAATAATAATAATAATAATAATACCCTTATATCCCCACAGTGCAGCTAAATTACTAATCACAGTCAAGGTCAACATGATGCATTTTGTTATTTTCAAATGATAGCTATCTTTCCTCCCTGTTCGCCCTATTTCTAAAACGTTAATATCAATTAAATATACATTTTGTATGATCCTTATTCATCCTGTGGAGCCTATTTCATCGTATGCGCATAGATTTGTTGATAATGATGTTAAACAATTGAAGTACTAATACTTAATATTATCAACACTAAAAAGGACTGATTTCGCCAAATCTGCAATGATAGAAAAGTGTCAGTAAAAGAGTGGGCTACAGCAGTAGGCTCCGAAGTTGCAATGGTTGATTTATGTGCGATGTGCGTTACAAAAATTAAACAGAGCACAGAGAAATTCCCGTTGACATATTGCAAAGTGTGTTTCTTTTATGTAGAAATGTTTATCAACTTCAGAATCCATAAACTCCAACTTATTAGGCCTATGACATTGATTAAATTAGGCCTCTGTAAAAAACTTGAACTTTGATTAATTCGAAATTTATAAAATTCTTTCTTACAAGATAAGATCACTTGTACTTTATTACAGATAGCCTACTTTTTAATAGTAATCTCCTTCATCAGTTGTCATTCGATACGCTGTGTTGCATTTTACACCACAGTTTGAGATCGCATCGTTCAGACAGGCTGAAACGATTTTAACATGAAAAATGCATTTGGCATATTTGTCCTTTATGAATTATTTTGTTATTGCACGTGTTATCGGTTAAACGTAAAGGAGCATTTATTCGGTGGGAAATGCCCCCCGTTTGCTTCACAAATGAAATGTGGACGAATATTGAGTGTCCCAAGCAATTACATTGTCGAACAACGAAATCCATTATTTCCTGCTCCTCCGAGTTACGTCGTGTTAGGTATTACCGTTGTATTCTCGACCCAACAGTTTAAACAGACTCAATACTATGGTTGTATTTCTGTTCGTTTCATATTCCACAGACACTCACAGTCCCACAGATGGCTTCGGTGTTTGAAAAATGTGATGTAAAGATGATTTATTTCCTTTTCAGATTTTTTAGACTTGACTCGTGCGTCTTTTTATTAAAGTAAACCGTCTGTCATTACCTCTCCTGGAAAAGGAGATTGTTTTCGGAAGTTTTTTTTTCCGGTTCTCTTAACAGCTGCACATCACAATTAAAATTCAAAAGGGCGCCCAGGTGTGCAAGGCGTAGGCAAACGGTGATAACGCAGGAAATAAGCACGGAAGCGAACAATAAACTATTTGTCATAACGTGTGGATAATAAGACATCTCCTATATTCATTTCACTTGTCTAATCCCCCAGCATCAGCGGGTTCCAATAGTGATGCTATTGTCGCGTGGTATCGCTAAGCAAGTGCAGCTGGTTGTCAACCTGGCAGAAAGATCCGTCATCCTCCCATCCAGATGCTACAGGTTAATCTTGATGGGAAAGTATTAAAAGAGCGATTGTGGCAATGCAAGCCAGTGTTAAGAAAAAAATCGTTAAGAATAGTTTGTGAATTTTGTAAAGAGAGGAGAGAAAAAAATCGCTTGGTATACTTAGCCGAAAAGAGTGTTTTACTTCCTATCTAGCTGTTATAAAGGCTACAGATTGCGTTATGAAACACGAGCGTTTGTTTTGGGTGCTCAGTGGAGCTTGCCAAATGATGAGCGATAAAGTCAATCAAAAGTTACTGTGGCATTTCCTTACTTGGGTTACATAGTACCGTGTTCCTCATGCAGCAATCTCTCACTTCTAAAGGCGTGTGTGTTCGGAGTCAAGGAGGTGCGGCCAAGTAAGCCGGGAGGGAAAAACTGAAGAGTTCCACCCTCACGAAAACAAAAGTTTTTGGTAGAGAACGGGATAAGGACAGACTCTGAAAGTGGATTCTATGCGTATCTACCTTCCTCTGGATATCTGAACGAGCGTATTTGGGATTTCTGACACCAGTAAAAAAAATTCTTTGGTGTTGTGGCATGCGACAGCCGATCGAATCCGAAAGTCCAATGTATTGGAAAAGTGAACAAATGCTGGTATGCAGCAAAGTGGAGAGTAAAGGAAATAGGTTAAACTCTATGGCCAATGAAAAGGTAAGTGAAATCACCTAAACTACAGCCTAATACACTTAAGCAACTGCGTTGCGTCTAACTGGAATACTTTGATTTTCATTGTTAGGCATATAGGTTATATTATGCATGCACAACTTTTACAGTTAGTTAAGCACAACTCTTGTTACAGTTAAGTTTTTGCCATCAGCTGTCATTAACTGCATCACTATTTCGATGCATGACTAAATCCTGTTTTAGGACGTGTAGATGCATCATAGTAGCTACATTGAATCTGAGAAATCGAGAAATGCTTTGTCAAATCCGGATATTTTCAATTTACTAATTTTGTTGAATCGAGGTTTTATTGGGCCTAAGTATTCACTGCAAGGCATTTGCTAACAATTTTGCAACAGTGATCGCAACAACAGTGATAATACGCTTTCAATCGGTCTTCGCCGTTTCGTAAAAAAATTATGCAGGGAAAATACGGGATCATACTGTCTGTCTTCGGATTCGAGTGTACGTCTTTAAAAGCGCAGGTAATGCTTCCAAGGCTATAATTGGCCGAGTGCATTTCACTTTAAAAATCAGAGTGAATCACCTGCAGCTGTAGTTGCCAGCTAATAGACTGCTTCTCATTTCGAATGCTCAACATTTGCTTGGAAAAGGCAAGGGAGGAAAACGCCCGGCTTCTTAAATTCGGTAATTTGCAGTCGAGTACCTTATTAAATCTCTTCACCTCTGGGTTCTCCTGTTCAGACATTTGTGATAAACGCAGTGCTTTTAATTGCTGTTATTAAATAAATCAAATCCTTTTCCCACCGACTCCAAACTTGTTTTGATTGACAGCAGAAATTGATACGTTGGGTACTAAATCCTTGTTAAGCAGTTCCGAGTCCCAAATGTATATTTTAAAAGAATAATAAACGAAGGATAACCATTAGGTCGAGAGGCTTTTGTTTTTGTAAGCAAGGGCTAGAATCTTTGCTTTCTAAATGACATCTTAATAATCGCTGTGGTTGTCATGGTGAAAGAGTATTGGATATTTATGGGCTGGCTGTAGAGGTTAAAAGGCTGTTCGAATAGTGACGGTTTGCTTCTCTTACTGAAGCGGTGACTTTTTTTTTTTAGTTCTTCGTCATGTCTGAAGATTGCGAAGCAGCAGCCACGGGGGCTTTTGGCAGATGCACAAAAGACATAGGAGAAACTGAACTGGTAAAAATAGTTTTTCCTTCTCCTTTCTCAAATCAACCGCGCGTCAGGCAAAAACGCATCACCTCAAAAGGCCAAGAATTTTCTCAAACTTTTAAGCTGAATGTTGTCTAACGGCTCTGCATTTTTTCATTCAGAGCACCACGGAGGAGGTGTTTGTAGAAGATTCGTGTTCCCTGTCTTCCTCCTTGTCACCCTCCTCTTCACCGCAGGGTATGGCTTCAGCCTCTCTCGTGGGAAAAACACTTTGTACCAGTTGTGGTCTGGAAATAGTAGACAAATACCTGCTCAAGGTAAGACTTATGCCAAATCTGGTAGTTGTGCAGTATGAATTATACCACAAACACATTGCATTTAGTTGACTATAAGGACCGTTTATGTTTGGTTACTTCTGTCGCTACGCAGTTTGCCAAAATATGAATTTTTAATCGCCATTTTGTTTTTATAAGTCGCATTGAGGTTTTTATTTTTTGAAAATATAAAGCCAGTGCTTGTTTAAGAAGCCGCACGTTTTTACCGTGAGAATCCTACATTTAGTTTTTAGACTTAAGATTTTAAAATTTAATTTGGTCCCGTCTGAAACGCAAGAGTGCTTCACAGCGCATTGCAATCGATTGATTTTATGGAAAACGTTCACTTAACACTAGTATGGATTTGTGAAACATTCTTTCAAATTATGAATTTAATTTGAGAACTTTTTTTAGGTAAATGACTTGAGCTGGCATGTGAGGTGTCTCTCGTGCAGCGTGTGTCAAACTCCGCTCGGAAGGCATGCCAGCTGTTACATCAAAGAGAAAGAAGTATTCTGCAAACTGGACTATTTCAGGTAGTTAAAACATAAACATTCGCGCTGTAAATTTTTCAGTGAGACAAGTCTGTTGGTATCACCCTGAAAATAGTATTGTTTCGTGTTATGAATGGGCTAGCATGAATAGCACAGCGCAGCCCACATTATAATTTTACCCAGAATTTTAAATGTAGAAATCAAATTTTTTATTTTTTTTTGCACAGTCCGAAACAATGTATGATTTTTCACAGGCTTTACTATAAATGTATAACATGGTGCTATGTTTTACAGCCTTGGTTTAACTCAAAAATGAATATGCTGACAGTATGCTTAGTATTTCAAGATCTTACTTGGTGTGTACATAAATGTAAACCTTTGGAGGTCTACAGTTTCACAAAAATCTTTAATTTTGCAGTTGATGATCTGTATATCTGAATGCTTAACTGCAGCTGTTACTTCACGGTGAGGGGTGTGTTCAATCAAATTTAACACTTAAAATTTTGTGCACTGTAGCATGTGGATATAGGCAGTCACATATGACCTCTAGGTTTACTCGCCACTGCAGTAATTAATGGAACAAGTCGATAAAATTCACCAGTAGTGATCTAAACCCTGAATCTTTGTATTGCATTTCTGTTCATTTTTTTACATTTATGCTTCAAGTGGACCATGTTTTTTTTGGAAAGTGTTTTAATCATTTTTATACATTTTTAATTCACTGCTGGCTTTTTGAAACCTGTGTTTGTGTAGAAGATACGGGACACGGTGCGCCCGTTGTGGCAGGAATATCCACTCGACCGACTGGGTCCGGCGGGCGAAGGGAAATGTGTACCACCTGGCCTGCTTCGCCTGCTTCTCCTGCAAACGGCAGCTGTCCACGGGGGAGGAGTTCGCTCTGGTGGAGGAGAAGGTCCTGTGCAGGGTCCACTACGACTGCATGCTGGACAACCTCAAGCGCGCCGTGGAAAACGGTGAGTACTGCTGCAGGATGGCAGTTGCGACGACTGCCACCGGGGAAAACCTGCGCCAGATACTTTACATTTTGTGTTTTGAAGTCACTGCAGTGTTTATGTTCAAATGTTTAACCAGGCCCTTGGTACTGCAGCTACTGTAAGCTAAATATTGAGTTTTGAAGAGATGATTGACGATCATATAAAAACGATAATAACAAATCACTATAAATCCCCCACCCTATGTGTTCACATTTCTTTAAACTGAACTGCTCTTCCTAATTTTTGGGGGGTGTTAATTCCAGGAAATGGTGTAAATGTAGAGGGAGCAATGCCGACCGAACAGGAAGTGAACCAACCTAAACCAGCCAAGAGGGCTCGCACTAGCTTCACGGCCGATCAGCTGCAGGTAATTGTGGGAGAGTGGACCGCAACTGAGGATTTCTTACAGTTTCACCTTGAGGTTCCCTGCTTTTAAATTCCTTGTGCTGCATTTTTTAAAAGTCCTCCTAGAAAAATGGCTTTTGGAACTCATTCATACTTTATTGGTAGCGTAGTCTAGGAATTGTAAGGAATTGCATCTTCCTTCAGTGGAGAGGGTTTGTATGGCATCTAGCCGCTTAACTTTAATACCTTAGCTTAAAAGCTAAACTGAAGTTTCACAAACCTAATGCGCAAATATCGTGTGACCTGGTTCCAGGTGATGCAGGCCCAGTTTGCTCAGGACAATAACCCAGATGCCCAGACCCTGCAGAAGCTGGCTGAGAGGACAGGCCTCAGTAGGAGGGTCATACAGGTGAGACTCCTTTCAGTTTAAGGGCCCAAAGCGCAAACCGAGTCAAAGAAACTGCTGTCTCACTCAGCTGCTTGCGGTGCGATCGTCTAACATGCATTTGCTGGTTATCCTTGGGAAATGCATTGATTCATATTGCTTTAGAACTGGGGTTTGGAACCGGTCTTAATGTGCATGATTTTGTGATACCTTGATTAGGTGTATCAGCTTGTGCTTTACTGACCTAGGTTATGCGGTCAGTTTTTGGAAGCTGAATTTGAATATGAGAATTCAATGTAACATTTAATTACAAAAATAACCATATTGTTCCTGGCTGAATGTATATTGGTGCTCATTTCAGTCTTGTCATGCAATCCAGACTTGGTGCACTCGCAACATATGCTTAGTATGGCACAGTATTTTCCTAATGCAGAATAATATTTATGCCAGTGGATATTCAGGCCACCTGTGTGTGTCAGCGTAATGGATTTTCTTGAAGTACTGGCAGACGGCAGGCTGTTCATTCAGTTATAGCATCAGAACTGGCATGGTTTTAGGGATGCCAAGTGGTAAATGCAATTCATCGCTTGGGAGGGGGGGAAAAAACCTGAAATCCATATGAACAATTAACCTTTCGGTTTGAAATCCAGCATAAGTTAAAATGGTTGCAACAGCCCCTTTTGCCTATAGGAGTGCCTTCACCTTTGATCGTTTTAGCTGTATTCAGAGATTAAGTGTTGCAACTTTCACGATGCCACTTGTTATATTGCCAGGGAATGCTAATGCGTAATGTGGTTTTCAAATTCAGATTTAAATTGCGGTGGTATTAAACTGAGCACCTCATTCGGGCTTGTGCCAAGGACTGTACGTGCACCTTTATGCCTTAAAATGTGATTGAGCGTGATTCTAATTATTTAATGTAATAGGACCTTGTCCTTGTATGTTTTGATTTGTGTAATGCTCATTATAGGGTTGAAATTATGCTGTGTAGATTTTATATATCCCGCTGCCTTTCAGGGAACTATCCAATTTCAAAAGCCATGAGAAATTTGGTGGTGAATTTTGCTTCCCCACTAATGGAGCGGTGCTCCAAAACATTCCAAGTTCTTGACTTTTGAGTACTTTGTCTGAAGGTACCTATACACGGCTCATTTCTACTGCATCTACAAACAGAAATGTTTGTTTGAAATCCTTCATTTTTTGTTTAGCAGTTATAATTCCACACCTCCCCCTCACCAAAAACCACTGCACTCCTCATGTTAAGACGTCATCCATTTTCCTTTGTAACAGGCTAAAGTTGGTTATGAGGGTTTTGCAACTTGCACTCTGTGATGGCCGGCCAGTGGTCTGAACAACCAACCCACCCCAATGATGCAACCCTTATTGCTGAGGGGTTAGAGGGTACCATTTATTAAGTCCTTCGTATTGTCTGTGGTGTATGGGATTCAACCCAACAACCTTGTGTGGGTTGGGGAATACACTAATGGTGAAGGCACAGAAATGGAGGCACAGAATCGGCCCCGTCCTCTGAGGCATTGGTTCTGTTTCTGCCCGCCCCAGGTTTGGTTCCAGAACTGCAGGGCCCGCCACAAGAAGCACGTGAGCCCCAACCACGCGTCGTCGGCCGCCCCGGTGACGACGCTGCAGCCCCCCCAGCTCTCCCCGCCCCTGATGGAGGACGTGCAGTACACCTCCTACGGGCCGCCGGATGGGCCAATTCTCACAGCGCTACACTCTTACATGGATGGTGAGTGAAGCTCCAGCTCCAACTCCCTCGGGCACTGCAGAAACTGTGTCTGTCTCCCTCAGAGTCACGGGAGTGTGCTTGTCCCCACTTGCCCAGCCTTTGTGAACTGTGCATATAGCATGTTATCATTTGGATATTGCGTTTTGGGTAACTCATTTTAACTGAAATGCTGAGCATATTACAGGGGTCAGCCTCAGACATTTATCCACCCAGTACATTAATGCCGTGTTTTTTTTTTCAAATCATTGTGCCACTGAGTGATCTCCTGTCCTGTGACTGACGGCGTCTCTCTCCTTTGCAGTGCACTCTCCATCCTCCATGGTGTTCCAGCCTTTACTGCCCCACTCCTTGGCCCAGCTGCCAATCAGCCACGCCTGAGCAACTGCGCAAACCTGCGCAGGTCTGTGCAGCCTGCACAGCTGCAGCTGCAGCATTCAGGTCAGAACCATGAGGGATCCTAACTCAGTGTCAGCTGCCATCAGCCGTTCAGTGATTATTCAATTTCAGTGTTGTTCCAAAAAAAAAAAAAAAAATCATTGTTACATTTTTGTTTTGTTTTTGTTTAATATATATAATCTATATATTGGTGATATAAATTCTTTGGCATTTAATTTATTTCCTGTTATGTGAAAGAGCACTTTGTTTTAAAATAAATTAATACTTTGCGGAAATCAGCTCTTGTGGTTTGTTTTGAATGTATTTTCGATCTTTTGACGATGGCACTGCATTGGAGACTTAATGTTTATTTAAAATTACCTCCTTGACAAAAGCCAAATGGCACACAATTATAAACGATTACACATGGCTCTGAGCCAGTACTGCTGGGAGGTTTAGGAGTTGGGACTTGTAGAAGTAATCAACATATTGATTGTGATCTCGGATTGAATATCTGAAATGGTGTTCAGCCATGGGAGGTAGCCGTGGAAACGGTAGTGTTTAGTCTTCCCACCGCAAGCCTGCAGATACTGTACACAGTAGCCAGCCTGTCTCTGTGGCAGTGATTCTGTTCAGTCGTCAAATAGAAGTTGGAGACTGGAGACCACCTCTGTATCTTTTCCCTCCAGCCTTGGGTAATATGGCTGCTCTTTGCTGAGGGGGAAAAAAATTCTTGGTTGGTCAAGAGAACTTAGGACTGACTTGCATTTGTGAAGTGAATGCATTTCCTATACAAGGGGATCAGATATTGATTTCAGTTTGATTCTGCTGTAGAAAAGAAATTATAACTGGCCGGGCAAAAGGAAAATGCCCTTGTTGACAGTCTTCAACAGCTCATTTTGAATTTTGAGTAATGGGGGGAGGCTTGTAGTTTTGATCAGTTTGAGCCTAACATTGAGTTCTTATGTTTGTGGGTACTGATGTGCTGCACATATAGATGTAGTGTAATTTATGAGCAGTTGACTTTCATGGGCCTATTCCAATTTGGTTTTGTACTGGTTACAGCAAATGTTTAATGATTTCACCTGAAGGAAACTGGCACCTTACATCGGCCATTTTACTGAGGAACCTTGCAATACTGGCATCTTAAGTCAAAGCCAAAGTCTGCTTCCTTGTATTGAGGAACAAATACACACTGAGCCATGTGTTACTCTGTAATATACTGCAGTCTTTATTGGGGAGTTCTGTACTATGCGAACGACTTAGTGGAATGGGTAGTGATTTCAGGAGGAAACAAATGTTTTGCATTTACTTCCCAAATCATCCACATTCCGTCTCCACACTGCAAACGGTATTTACACAACACAACTCCATTTGCTGTCTTTGGAATAATGGAGCAGAACGTTTGTCCCATCATTTGCCATACTTGTTAACTGACTACAATAGGGGTGACCACACAGTGTATATACTACAGTGAATTTCTGTCCTACAACTTGCAGTCAGGCTACCAAGGTGATGACATCATATTAGAAGGGCAATAAAATGAGCAATACTTGTAGTGTGGATCTGTTAGATTAAGCACTGAGAAAACATTTTCCATCTCAAGTGTGTTGTGAAGTACAGAAAAATTGGAGCAAGCCCGTTTTTGAAAAGCTTACCTGCCCCGTGTCGGTCTCCTGAGATCATGTTGGCATGCTCCAAATTTGGCGTTTTGCTGCTAACTGGTTCTAACCCCTGCCTGCTTTGTGTCGGAACACAACACTCCTTCTGACTCACTCCTTCTGCTGATTCTAACATTTGGGGATCTTCTTTTTGTATAAATGGAGGTGTAATATGTTGTGACTTGTAAACTGAGAGATCTTGTAAATTGACGGAATTTCACACAACATTCCAAATTAAACGTGAGATGCAGTTTCCCCAATGGGTTGGACATTTTAACACAATTTACATAAGTGTTGATTATTTGAAAAACTGTACATTGCACTTTAAACTGCAGAATGGAGTAATAAAATGATTTAGTGTAGACTCCGCTAAAATGGACTGCTACTTCATGCCATTTAAAACAAAGGCTTGAGGGCTTATCTGGTCATGTGCTTACTGCGCCCCCTAGTGGGCTACATGAGGGTGGCACTTAGTACAGTAGGGTGCCCCCACTCATTGCTGTAGATGGCTACAACTGCTGCCTGCCGGCATTGTTCCAGTCAGGCACTTAAGCACTTGGGCGAACTAATCATCATGATTGAACCAGTCTAGTTTCCCCTCTTGCGGCTCTGAGTGTTAGCGGTTTAAAGAAAGCTAGAAACGCTTTTGAGGTGAATAGCCCTGGAACCCACAGCTGGATGCACTGTGATTAAATTTTCAAGGGCAAGGGTAAAGCAGTGCTAAACATTGTATTTCAAAGGATACAATTTACACACAACTATTTCAGTGTGGGTTTAATTGTTTCTGTATAAATTTGCTATAGGGAAATTAATTGTGGACCACATTATGAGCGGCAAACCCACTGTCAACCCTACCAAAGTCCATATAAAAATGGTTTTACAAATACAGCAGGGGATAAATACCCAACATTTCCCTTTAATGAAAGAAGCCATATAAATGGTTAGCGGAAAAAAATTGCCACAACCGAGATTACCCTTCATGGTTTTTATAGGATGGATGTGGACTTTTTGTAAGGTGGATGTGCACACATCCTTCCCTCGATCTGAGTGGCAGGTAACATGTCCTCCTCCCTGTGGTTTCCCGCTCCCTGCCCCGTTCATCTTTTCTCCCTTTTTCTCCTCTTCGCCCTCTTGTTGAGGATCTTTCTGAGGGTGCTGTTCATGTAATGCGGCCGTGCTGCGGATCCATCGTTTTTCTCCAGGTCCAGCACTAGAATCGGGAATAAAGGTTCTGTTATACTCTATATGAGGGGGAAGCCCTTACAGGATTTTGCTACTTAATATTTCTCTTTGATATTTCAGGATGGAAAATGTTACTTTGGCCTTTGTAAACTCTGCATGGTGTTTAAACAAGGACCAATCTCCTTTTGTTGGTATGGATTAGGAATTTTATTATGGGGGGGGTATGATTTGAACGCAACAGGACCACAGCGGGACCAAGCTAATGGCATCCACTCAGGCGTCATAAAACTGAAACTCGAACAACCCTCGGTTCTGTTGCAGCCTGTGTAACTGTACTGTATAACAGCAGTGGGCTAGGATCTAATATTGGGAAACTGGTCCAGTCAAAGACCAGTAGACCATGGGCTGGGGAGTATGGATTGATGAAAGACTGTACTTTCAAATGCTACTGTTTCTTAAGTTGGGCTGAGATAAAGTGCAGTTATAAAGTAAAAAATGACCAGGTGAGTGACAATATGGCTCTCTGATGCAGTTTGATACAGTTTTTTTTTTCAACACTTAGGTACAATCAACTGATTTTATCAGGCAGTTCCACAATTCTTAAAACATTCAGCACAGTATTTAAACCATAATTTATTTAGAAAAAAGAATTTCACATTTTCATTGACTCATTTTTTACAAAATATCCCCCATTACAAAGACAATAAATACCCCCCAAAACTTACAAAAAACAAGTATATAATAGTCTTATAAAAAAATGTAGCACTTTAGTCTGTACCACCCAGTACAAAATTACCAAAAATGGCTTTGACATCCTCTTATAAACTGTATTCCAAAAGGTGTTCAGTGTTAAATCAAAAAACATTTTCTCCTTGTTGTCAACTAGGCACATTAACTAGAAACTGTTAAGTTTGTCTAAAACATACATGTTTCCTGAATTTACAGGCTCTATTCAAATCTTATCATTTGCAATGACATAAGATTTTTGTACAGAAATATGTGGCTTCAAACTATGGAGGGCCTTTGATTTGCCCAGGGTTTTCTCACCTTTAAGTAACATCTAAGTATTTTCTAATTTTTACATAATATTTTTCATTAATTTTAGGGACTGTCGAACTCCTTAGTGTAAAAATCTCAAACTTAAGACTTGCTTAAATATGTAACTCAAAGTTAAGCACGGAGTGACACAGCAGGGGCAGTAGAATGAACACCCCTGGATTAGCACAGCTCGCATTAAGCATTGAATGGTCCGCAACACTTGCTCAGTACATAAAGTGGTGCAAGGCGAGTTCTTAAACGGACGCTCAATAACAACACTGCAAGAATTGAAATGTAAATGACTGCAGGCAAAAATTCACCTGTTCTGACCGCCAGGTGTGGACCGGCTTACCAAATGAGCAGTGCTCCCGCAAGTCCTGCCCGCAAAAAGGAGGCCCCGAGGACCACGCTAATGGGATCCAATCGGGAGGGGAGAAACGAGGCTACCGCGCTAAACGCATCTCTGCACAGGTCGACTCTACAAAGCAGCAACGGGGACCTCCCATGGCTGATTGCCAGTCACAGTTTGTGGAAGAGAGAGGTCCAGCTCACCTGCTCCAGACAGCCCTTACACAGAGCACTGACTTATCACACTGCACTGCCCAATGAACTGCGCCTCACCTCCACACCCTGTATGTATCGATACCAAATCAACCACAGCTGATAGAGCAAATTTGCACAAAGCCATCTCAAAGGGTCACATGACTCAATCGCAAAGGTAAATATCAGAATTCCTCCCACAGTTGACCTGTAGTCTCTTTCACATTACATTACAACCCACTGTGGATTTCCAGCCTCTTTGTTTGGGTGAATCTGTTGAAATGACCTGCCTTCTGGACCGTCAGTAAACTACACCACGACTGGAGTTTGAGCATCTCCTGTATTTCAGAATGCTGAACACTGATACTGATTGGGAGATGTGTGGAAAGTGAGGACAGACTGATTAGACAGGCACACCTCCAGCTGCATGCAGTTGAGCGTTGCGTTCAGTCAGTATGAGCCGGAGGACTGAAGGGTCAGTCGGGGTGAAAACCAGCAGGACGGAAATGAGTGAAGGCTGCTCTTGACCAGTTTCGTTCAAAGACAAGATTCCCCCCCAACCCTCACCCACCACCACATGTAAACCTCGTCGACTATGCCGCACAAAATTTCGCCTAAGACCCCTTCTTCCTCCTCTTCCAAAGGTGGGTCATTATCACAGCGCAGATCTTTTCACATACCCCTCCTGCCCGCACAAACCCGTTAGGTTGCAAAAGGTAAGGCAGCAGCAAGCGATCTGAAGAGCGGGCGGTGACACGGTAGCAACAAAGGTTGAAGGTCAGCACCCAGGACAGGTAAGAGATGAATAGAGCCCTCGGTTCTCTCATGTTATCATAGTAGAGGGTCTGTGTACAGCCTGGGCCTGCTAATTTTGCTTCAACACTAACTTCAGTCCATTAACAGCATAGCCAGAGTTCAGCCACAAGTCACTTTAAAGCATGCTAAAGATCAGAAATAAATAAAGCTATTCTGGGTGGCGTAAAGCCGCCCTGCCGCAGAGGAGGGGTGGGGGGTGTGTGGGGGCGGTTAGCCCTTGGTTTTTTTAGGACTTTGATCGCCCTTTCCCAGAATTCTGTGCAGGCCAGGGGACATGAAGAAGGGTTTCCCGGGAGTGCCGTCGTTCCTCTCCAAGTCTTCACCTGGAAGAGGCGTACGGGAGGGGGGCAGGGCACGTCCCAGCAGTGAGACAGAGAGAGAGAGAGAGAGAGAGACGGAGAGGGAGGGACAGGTGGCGGACAGAACACAAGAGAGAAAGAGGAGTTAGTAGGTTTTGAAGAGGCAAAGGAAGACAGGATGTTAAGATCATGCTGGATAAACAGCCAAAACAAGCAGTCGAAGCATTGGCACCCACACCCATTAAGACCCTGCAGCCAAAGCAATGCTTGCAAGAATTGAAGGAGAGACAGGTTATTAATTTTGCTGTTTGATCATTAAGTGAGGCGTAGTACTGCTTTTTCCATACAAATGATGCAAGGCTCAACACACTTTTATATTCATTAGTATGTCCTTTTTGAAAGAATATACACTTTTCTTTCTGTTATGGGGTGGCAGTGTAGCATAGTGGTAAGGAGCAGGGCTTGTAACCGAAAGGTTGCTGGTTTGACTCTCTGCTGGGGCACTGTTGCTGTACCCTTGGGCAAGATACTAAGCCCCCAGTTGTCTCGGTAAATATATCCAGCTGTATAAACGTATAACATGTAAAAATTATAACCTGCGTGTAAGTCACTCTCAATAAGAGTGTCTGCTAAGTGACAATAATGTGATGTAATATTATGTGCTACAATAATAGAACAGCACTTATTATGACCTGGGGCGGTCAGTGTAATAAATGGAATGAATGGTATACTCACAGAAACAGAGAAACAAGGTGTCCACACACATTGCATAGACGCTGAAGAAGCCGTGTGCAATCAAGTAGGACCCGAATATCACTGTCTGCAAGTGAGAGAAAAGACTGTCAAAACCCACAGAGCCACACTTATTACGTGTGTGCTTAATTTCTGCTCAAAATAGAGTAACGCAGTCTGCAGATTGTGTCAGACTTTCCATGAACTGTGATGGAAAACTCCAGGCAAATAGATACGCACTACACATTCTGTGGGAGTGTTGTTAGCCTGGCCTGACACGGCTGCTTGTTAAATCAAATGGGTACACTTGCGCTCTGGAAGTAACTTGTGCTGGAAGTAGCTCTGGATAAGAGCATCTGCTAAATGCATGTGATGTAATGTAATGTAATGTAATGTAATGTAATGCATACACAGCAGCTGTTCCCCACCTATGCACTGTGCTTACCAGTAACGGCACCCAGTAATAGTTGAGTGCTGGCACTTCTTCCTGAAAGACCGGTATCTTGCGAGTGAAGAAAAAGAAGGCAAGGACACCTGGAACACACGATTCACACCGTTAATCTCAGCAGATGCGATTCAGAGTGAATAAAATTCACTTTAATGTCAACACCCACTGAACCGTCACTGATTTTCTCAGTAGCTGCCCTTACACATTCTATTACCTGTTTTATCAGTTTGATTTATACTGGATCATTTGAGGTAAAGCACCTTATTCAGCAACAAAAGCCTCAAATCTTGGATTAAAACCCATGACAACACAGCTTTAAAGTGTATAGCAGTTGTTTTTTGTTGATTTGCACATTGTCCTGTTACACAAACTGTTCGGCTAGAGACACAATGGAAGCAACATTCAACAGATTTACCAATGTTACAGAGTAAAGAGGTGGCTCAGTTTCCAGAAGCTTGCTACCCACATGACACCAAAGTCAGGCCGTCCTTTGGTGGAGAGGCACTGCACTTACCTACACCCCCTGCAATTAGCACTTTGCCCAGGAAGAGCAGGAAGTCTGTGACCTTGTCCAGCACCGCCACCCTGCAGGGGGAGAGGCAGCCCAGTGAGATGGCACCCAGGGCGGGCGATTGAATAATTGAGCCCCTGGCTTCGGAAGGCCCTTACCTCACTACATTCCTCATCAACAAGAAGAAGGCCTCCCGGGCTGAAGTGCAGAAGTTTTTCCCATACAGCGCAATCTGGAGGGAGAGACATAAGGGAAAGTGGACCAATCAGAGTACCATTACAGTGTTACCTCACCTGCGTAAATTAACTAGAAGAAGGACCTGCAGAAGCTTATACAGGGAGCACTACAGGGTTTTTTCCAGCTCAATTTGATTAAACAACTAATCATTTAGTTAAAAAACTAAATTAACTGGTCTTATGACCCTCTTTTACAATGGAAATAGAGACAACAGTACACTTTGGCAGACAAATCCACATACATTCATAATATACTACAATGATTTCTGCAGCCTAGCTTGAGCTTGAGCTTGACATTGAGAATGAAATGTCCTCTCTGTCTCTCTGACACTCTCCTCCTTCACAGGAGGGAACGAAGGGTGGCCGTTGCTGGGCTGCGGTGCCCCGCAGTGCCCACACTGATGCCCGCGCCGATGCCCGTCTCCGACAGCTCCGCGCACTCACCATTATGTAGGCGTTTCTGTTCATGAACTTGATGAAGTGCTCCAAGCACCAGAAGCAGCATTTGAGGCAGCAGAGCAGGAAACGAGCGAACACATTCTGAGCCCCTGCAAAACAAGCAACGTTCAGCTCATCAGAGGCGTTTCTCTGCGCCGTCTCTCTAATCACTCAGCGCCACCTACAGGACAAATGGAGTCAAGACCTTCTGTGCTCTACCACCCCGTGGTAAATTTCATTGTACTGCATGATCAGTGTTTTTGTTTTCGGCACAAAACACTATGGTTTTTATACTTATCACATTATCTTTTTTGTCAGTATCCAGGAGGGTAGAACAGATAGCACATACAAGTGTAAAACACAAATAATAAACAAACAAGTTTGATGAACAACATAACACATGACTATAAGAATACAGTGGTAAATACAGTGCAGAAAATCAAATAAGAATCACAGTTACTAGCTACCAGCTACTAATAGTAGTAGACTATAGCAAATGACAGCATAATTAATAGCAAACATGATCATATTTGAATTACAAGTATAACAGGACTATGAGGGGAAACTGGGTAACATGAGGGGCGGGGCTGTTCCTCAGTGGGCGGAGTCTGCAGCTGGTTATGGAGTGTGTCTCAGCTTCAGTCATTCGCTGGAGGACTAGCTATTCCAGCTGTTTGTGAGACACTAAAGGTATCTCAGAGACACACAGGCCTTCGTGTGCTGGAGCCACAGCGAGATTTCCTGACCACGCCTGAGCCGCACCTTTGAGTTTGTGGTCCAGGTATTCCAGGACGATCCGGATGAGCTGCACGACGGCCAGGATGAGGGAGCCAAACGCCAGGGACCCTGTGTGGTACCTGGAACAGAGGCGTACACACTGCTTTGGGTGTGGGTTTTGGGTGAAACAGCGGTCTGACTGGAACAGGAAGTCAGCAGAACCATGCCGATGATATGGCCAAGTGCCAAAGGAAAGTATGGCCATAGTGATCTGTCACATTTCCTCCTCAGTGAAAACATCCATAGAATGTTTGTTATGTTATGTTCATTTGTCCTAATATCTCTTAAAAGAGAAATCACATCTACTGGCTAATTCAATGGCACAAAGTTTATGAGAAAGGAAATTCTTAACTTACTTAAAAACCTGACACTCAAGAGCCCAATAAAATTGCTGTTATACCACACACTTGTAGATTGGGTGTAGACCCCTTTCCTACTTTTCCCTCTAAGTTGCCTCATGTGCAATATCTTCTTGAAATCTTATAAAGTTGTTACTATATCAAACTATGATCTAATTCAACACGATGCTATATCGTATTTTAACCAACATGATAATGTTTAATGTAATATGATAAAAGTATAATACTGATAGAGTTTGTAGCTGTAGAGGCTGACTGAACAAGCATGTGTTGTTCTGTACAACCATTAGCAGTTAAGAATAGTAAGCATAGTTAACATAAGCATTTCCCATGATGCCTTGTTTCCCCAGTTCCTGGGGCGGGATAATTTACCGTATCGCCCTGCCGAAGGAGGAGAAGAGCGGACAGGGTGGGATGTCCGCCGGCTTCTTCAGGGCCCAGTAGTAGGAGGCGAAGGCCCCCGCCAGCGAACACTGACCCAGGGCGATGGTGAAGTTGACCAGCCAGAGGAAGACCAGCAGGTTGCACAGCTGCAGGACGAAGATGTAGCGGTGGTACAGGCTCTCCCCGCCGTAGAAAGCAAAGGTGCACTGTGAGCCGGGGCACACCTTGGTGATGTTGGTCTTATTGAAGGTCTGTGGGACACACAGAAAGCAAACAGCAGCCTGTTTAGTCTGGGGAGCCCATCTTACTTCCTCTTGCTGACATAAAAGCAACAAAGTAAAAATATATATCTTTGCAATACATTATATGCAACTTGGCCACGTGTTAGTCCATATATAAACACTTTTTTGTCATTTAGCAGACGCTCTAATCCAGAGCGACTTACACAGGTTACAATATTATCCAGCTGGATATTTACTGAGGTAACAGTGGGTTAAGTACCTGGCCTAAGGGTACAGCAGCAGTGCCCCAGCAGGGAAATGAACCAGCAACATTTCGGTTGTGAACCTTGCTCCTTCATCACTATGCCTCATTGCTGCCCCCATATATCATAGTTTAAGATCCTTATCATATAGCCCTTTATATCATAGTTAAACTCACATGTATAAATTGGTTATAGCCTAAACGCATTGGCTGTAATTCAACATAAGTCAGGTAAAAGGTTTATAACACATTCATTAGGTGACTGTTTGCTCCTTAGCAATTAACTTGTTCAACCTGTTAACTTGTGCAATCAGATAGCATTGAGGATAACAACAGAACACAGGACAGGCCACAAGGAAGTGCATCGCTCTGGCACGCTCACAGGTGCTGGTGAACACCTTCTGAAGCGCATGCCAAACCAAACCGGTGAGGTTTGCTGTTCACAACAAGACCTGCCACGAACCAAAGTGCCGCGATCCTTATCTCAGAGCGTGCCGCCATCTGTTTGCAAAACGTAAAATGTAACCGAACGCGTGCCCCCGTGACGGTCACGGGTAACGCCCCGTGGGAAAGGAAGGCCCGTCAGCCGTTTCCATGGCGAACCCCACGGGCGCGGAGAGGGGGAGGGGCCGTCATCCTCAACTGCCAAACAACGGCCCTGTTTACATTCCGGCCTCGGTCAGGTGATTGGGGAGAAGATTAGAGAGGATTTCACACGCAGGTACAGAGGCGGGAAGTGGCTGTGGCTTACCTCAGGGTCGCAGGTGAGGTTGGCATACATGCAGTTCCCCTGCGTAGGCATCACTTTGTAGATGGCGTCGCCGGAGGATGCCAAGAAGCTGTGAACGATGGTGGTTAAGGGTGTACAGGAAAAACAGGTACATGAAAGCCACTTTACACAAGAAAACAAGTGGAAAGTGAAGATGTTGATAAACTCTTCAAAACAAATATTCCACATGTCATAATGGGTGGTTTCCCACAAATACATAGCAATATTTTATCCAAAGCACTGTATCATTAATCTAAATGATCCCAGAATGATACTGCAGTATGCTGCTACATTGCAACAAATTTGGATGGAGAAACTGAAAGTTTTATGTTTCTTTCTTCATATTATTGACAGATAAATACTGTCATACCTCCCCTTTTTGTGATGATCTAGTTAAATACAATCTTTTCCAACATTTAATGCAATGCTGCCATTGACTACAATTGTTTGACGACACATATTTGGGACTTATGATGTAAAAGAAGCTGGGGAGTGAAAGCAGGACAAAAGTTTATAAAAGCATCAGGATTTTTACTTTGTCACGGGGGGGGGTCCTCTCTTAGTTCAGTCTATACTTATACTTGTAAAAGGGAGCTGAAGGTTTTTAATGCTAAGTTTTAATGCACCGGTTTCTCATCCTTTCACTACACTCTTATCCAAACACCATCTGCTTGTTGATGAGCATCAGCTCAGAGCAGCCCCGTGCAGATCATCTGAACACAGGTGATTACATTATTGCATCCTTACGGTATAAGGAAGCCAAGCTGCTCTGTACCTCTAAACAGATGCATGCAAACAAGCAGCGTGATTGGCCTCTTGTTTTTTTCCATGTCATGTCATCCCTGAACCATCACAACACTGAATATTTGTATTGCACTGCTTACACTGGACTATATGTAACTATAATTAAATGTACAAATGTGTATTAACACATTATGAATATATTATTTAATCCCATTTTTATTTCATATTTCGTCATTTCAAAATTTCACTTGTAAGTCGTAACTCTCATGTCTCACAATGCACCTATGAGGAAACAGAATTCCACAGAAACAGGTTTGCAGGGACACACTGCATGGTAAAAGCAGGGACTGCAGTAAAAGGTTTAGGAAATGGTTCCATCTGCTGACGCAACTGAGAAATACAAGCAAAAGTGCAAGACAGACTGAAGTAAGAAACAAGCAACAAGAAATGCTTCATCTGCGCTCATCATTTAACTACACATTTATAAAGCTTATGCCCCTTTATGCAACCGTATTTTTGCAATTTTTTTGCGCTTACACACTAGGCTTGTCCGACCATGAAAACCCTGACAATCCCACACTCGTGCAGGAGCACCGAGGCAAAACAAATGCCATCCTCTGACACAACCGCATGCAGCCGAAGGGAATTTTTCACACTTACCCTGCGCTCACACCAGCAGCGACCACGAGCGACAAAGCGGCCGGAAGTCATTCATTTGCAATGGTCGCTGGGCGACACTGAGCGACAGTCGGCCACGTTGCTCAGTGTAGCCCGGTGACCATTGGAAATGAGTGAGCTCCGGCCGCTTTGCCGCTCGTTGTCGCTGCCGGTGTGTGAGCGCAGTAAAAAGTCCCACAGTGCGCCGCAAGGAAGTGTGCACCAATTGGAGGACAGGTGCTACTCTACTGATGAGCCTGCAGTTGTCTGAGAAAAGAGGAAAAGAGGAGACCCTGCCGACATACCCATCCCTACTGTAACAGCCTGCATGAGGCCTATTAGCTCTGCTGCTGCTGCGGGCTTCGGGACACTGTTAGCTAATAACATGACTGGGACTCGACCTGGGCCGTAGGACTCAGCCTGCTCTCGAAATAAACACCATGCTGACTAAGCCACAAGTGAGCCCCTGACTACACGCTCTTTGCCATGTCTCTCGCCCAGACAAGCCAAACAGCTGCAATAGTGAAAACCAATTTTTCGACCAAAAACTCTGCAAATTAAGAAATGAAGATTAGCGTCTTTGTTGAAATTGAAAACAAAGCTACAATAATCCACTGTACAGATACATGGATTACTTTAGGAACTGATTACATTATAACCAAACAGAAAGAAAGCTTTTTACTGTTCTCACACCGGAATGAGAATGAGAGCTGAGGTTTGTGGAACACCTGCACATGCTGAATATCTGCTGGCTCAGACCATGTGACCCAGGAATAAAACCCCAGACAGACTCTTTGTTTGGCAGAGCCATAGAGGAGGATACACAGCAGTCACAGCCCAGTAGGAGATGCAGACGGCCAGCAGCAGGAAGGTGACGATGGGGTAGAACAGAGTGGACATGATGTAGCCGATGGCCCTGGAGACAAGAGTAACTGATCAGGGGTAAAGTTACACAAACTCACAAACTAACGCAGACACACACACGCGCACACACCCACACACACACACACACACACACACACACACACACACATGCACACGCACGCACATGTGCACACACACACACACACACACACACATACTCACTTACTCACTTACTCTGCTCAAAAGGACTGGAATCACAGAATAATCACCATCTGTCAGCCTAATACAGCTGAGCCCTTGTTCTGCTTAACAATTGCTAGATTATTAGATTCACAAACAATTAAAATGCCACTGATACATGAAATGATCTGCATAGCCTTTTATCTAATTTGGTATAACTACACATATATTATCCCTAAACACATCTATGGATAATGTTCAATTCCTAAACAGTGGAAACACTACAGTACCATTACCAGTGTTTCCATATGGTTGTGAAGCGCATTGAGCCGGATCAAAGCGGTTCCTCAGGGATGGACACACTCACCTGCTGCCCTCCTTGAGCAATGCAATGGCGATGCGGACTCTGTTCCTTAGGAAGATCAGCATGAGGATGATGGTGAGCTCAATGACGGCCAGGGATATCACTGAAACAGAGACGAGGGCCGTGAGACATTGACGCAACATCAGGGATGCGATTCAGATTCATTGCATGGTTAGCAGTGAAGCTTAGTGGTAATGAACAGGGCTTGTAACTGAAAGGTTGCTGGTTCGATTCCCTGCTGGGGCAGAGCTGCTGTACCCTTGGGCAAGGTAATTAACCCAGATATAAATATATACCACAGATATAAACCCAAATAAATAAATATCCAGCTGTATAAACTGGATGAAACTATAACCTACATAAGTCGCTCTGGATAAGAGTGCTAAGCGACAATAATGTAATGTATCTCAGTACTTCCATAGCCCAAGATGGACTGGTGTTTGATCCAGGAAGACTCGTGCCAGATGTCTGGATATACTCTTGCCCAGTGATCCACCTAGTTTCCCCAAAAGGCCTCTGTTTGAGAGCTGTTCGAGGCACCTGACTACAATTGTTAGACTGAAAGTGGCACAAAGGAATCCCTCCATAAAAGGCACTTTGCTATTGCCAATGTTAGGGCTGCAGGTCAATGACCTCAGTGAATTGCACAGCAGAGACACTCTGTCATAATCTCCTCCTGCTGCTTTAAATGGAATCTGTGCTGGCAAAAATGCATTAGGCCCCAAAAATTGAGTTTGGGAAAATGAAAGTGTCCTGTGCGAAGGCCTAATTGAATGGGGCTGAATATAGAGTGGTTATTGCACCCTTGCGGTTCGGTCTTCTGTGGGAGGGTGATGAAAAATGGAAACTCCAGAGCTCAAGATTGTCACGTGTCTCCTGCGAAATCAAGCTGTAGAAAAAGTATGAAAAAACTAAAATATCGACAACATCACACGGATAACACAGAGCCTTCCGGCAACACTGCTGGAATGTTGTGGCAGCGTTACTAAAAGGGTTTCTGTGCTTAACCTGAATACGCTTCCGAGACTTTGTGTCCTGACAGACATGATTCCTGTCTGTACTGGTCCCTCAGTGGTGGAATGAACTCCCCATGGGGGTCAAGACAGCAGAATCACAGGCCACCTTCCGACACTAAAGACCCACCTCTTCAGACTGCATCTCAGTTCCACCTCAATCCCCGCCCCCTAACACCTGCTATTTGTATTACTTGACGTTTATTTTATGTGTAGTATTGTGATGTGTTCTGGATTCTGTGATCTAGTGACTGATGGTAGTATACTTGGCTTCCCTTGTCTAGTCAGGTTGCACAAGTTAACTTGTGGTAGGGCTTGAATAGTGTTGTGCTCATACTCACTACTCTGGGAGTGTTGTTAGCCTGGTCTGACACTGTTGCTCATTCAACTTGAATAGACACACTTCTGTTCTTTTATGCTGGAAGTCACTCTGGATAAGGGCGCCTGCTAAATGAATGTAATGTAATGAGTTGTGAACATAGTCCAGGTTGTAAGGGGACAGGACTGTTTGACTGGGTGGGCTGTGGGTCACTCTCCACAGACTGAATGAGGTCAGAGGTCACCCAAAAGAGCTGACCCCTTGGTTAACGGGTTGTGTGAGGGGCTGTGACAGTTGTTGACTGAAGTGAGGCTTCCTCACCCTCACAGATGCTGCCTCAGCGACTGATTTTCATGGAAATGGCTGATCCCTGTGCCCTATACTCACTCCACAGAGGACATGACATCATAGCTACAGTTCACAGTAGCTGTGTCATGGATTTGGGGTGGCAGTGTGGTGTAGTGGTAAGGAACAGGGCTTGTAACATAAAGGTTGCAAGTTCAATTCCCCACGGGGGCACTGATGCTGTACCCTTGGGCAAGGTACTTACCCAAGAATTGCCTTAGTAAATATCCAGCTGTATGAATGGATAACATTGTAAAAACCTGTAATTGATGTAAGTCGCTCTGGATAAGAATGTCTGCTAAATGCTAGTAATGTAAATTAGAGAGAAATTAGTGTGCTTCCTGGGGGAGCTACTCTGACTGTTGCTGTGTGAACATGGGAATCTTAGCTGGAACCACCCAGTAGGGGGTGCTGTTTCACTCTGTCTGTATCCTCTAAGGGTCCCTGAATCATGACGGAGCTGATGGGAACACTCACTGAGAATCAACCAGGTCTGGCTGAGCTCCAGGTAGACGCTGAAATCCGTCTGGAATCCGATGTCGGAGATGGTGACTTCAGCGTCCGGCTTCCCCCTTAGCGTGATGAACTCCCAGTAACAGTGCCAGATCCCTGCAGAGAGCGGCACAAATGAGGGTACAATGCAAACACACACACACAAACACACACAAACTCATACACACTTCAATGCACATACAAACACACACAGACAAACACATTCACACACAAACACACATCAGTGCAAACACGCACAAATACACGCACACAAACAAACACAAACACATGCATCAACACAGACACGCATAAATACACACAGACAAACACACACAAAAAAACAAATAACTCATACTGACCATAGGCCACCACAGCAATGACCCCGAAGATGATGACCCAGAGCAGGAAGCCGGCAGTGAAACGGAGCAGCAGGATAAAGATCAGACTGACCACCATGGCGATCACCAGCCCTCTGTGAACACAGCACACGCTGTTATAACACTTTATGCACAATGCACGCTACACTGTGTGTGCCCATGACAGCCAGTATAATACAACCACCCTGAACACAGAGTCACACACCACACACAAAATTATCATCATACCCGCAGTACAGTAACACACATAGCCACACCACACACACACACACACACACGTGCACACACAGGCACACACACACACGCACGCACGCACGCACGCACACACACACACACATACATACACACCTCTTTAGAACATGATCTGTGCTTCAGTCAGAGCACTTACATTAATATCCAGTACCAGGAGCTGGCATAGTCCTCAATGATCTTCATGCCCACCTCCTTGGTATCCAGGAGACTGGTGATGCCACTGCACAAGAGAGAGAGAGCATTCTCAGCTGGGTCAACAGCAACAAGGGTCTGTCTAAATTACCAAAATAGCCTTTCAAATAAAACTCTGCTCATGGCACAGAATATTTAGTTATCAGGAGACATTTATCTCTCTAATTTCCACAGGACAAAGCAGACAAGGCCTAATAATACCTAATACTTATTAGTATCATGATTATGAGCACTGTCATAGCATGGGTTCCCAATATCCTGCTACAATACTTATCCATCAATACACACATCAGAACTCAATATGAGACCATGCTCAGATTTCTGCTACACATATTCTTATTGGCAGTGTGTCACCTTGCAGTTTGGCATCAGAAAGCCAAAGTCACTCTTCCACAGGGCAGACGAAAAACACTGGAAAGGCACTTTTAAACACCTAGACAAAGTTGTCCGGTTTTTATTTGATCTTCATACTTATGAAATGAAATGATATGATTAATAATGAGCAACTCATTATTCAATCAAATAAACAATAAAAAGTCTGCTACAGAAACGTATTGTGTTCTACATTTACATTTACATTTATTCATTTGGCAGACGCTTTTATCCAAAGCGACGTACAAAAGTGCAAATAGTGGGCAAACAACAGGCACAAGAGCACGATGTGTACAGGTCATACAATGCAAATAGTGCTGAAGCTGAGCGCAAGGTCAGTGACGCGAGCCAACTAATCTGAACTAGGATTGCATCTCAAATACAATTACAGAAAAAATGGAGTACCGCTATACTACCTAGGTAAGTGAGCAACAAGTACAAGACAGGAGTCAGATTCTCAACGTCAAAGTTACAAGGTCAAAGTGGCAGAGGTATCAGTCCAGGTAGAGTCTGAAGAGGTGTGTCTTCAGCGCACGTCTGAAGGGTTGGATTGAAGGAGTTGTTCTCAGGGGGGTGGGGAGTTCATTCCACCACTGGGGGGCGATGATGGAAAAAGGATGTTCTAGTATTTATCGCATTACAGTGTTATCCAATGGTATACAGATTGCACGGTTTATTACATTCCATAACGAAACGCGGACGTCCAGTTACATTTGTACTGAACAGTGGTGGTTTGCTCCTCTCTTTTTCCATGGAAACGACCTCTCCTGACCCAGCCTGAGGCACTGCTGCCTGCCCCGCCCTCCTCTCTAGGCAATCCCCAGCCCCAACACCTTTCCCATGCTGACAGCTGACTGTGCTGGAAACGAGGAGACGCTAACAGACAACCTAATAAGCAATTTACACAATCACCACTCACGCCTTTATTAGACATCGATGCTAATTACCCTGCTAATGAGAGCTCAAACAAAATTTTATGCCTGTGGTTCGGCCGATGGGCTCCCTCTGCCAACGGGAGCATAACTGACGGGGTACTGTGGCGTTTGAGGGATCAGGGGATCTGCTAATTTGTTCCCAGACGAACATTCTCCGTATGGTTGCAGGGGGCCTGGGTCGTTGTGGTTGTGGGCAAAATGAGGCCAAACGGCACCCAGGATGCCACACCTGCATGCACCGCTGCTGCCAAACAGCCTTGCTGGTTTTCATCTGCCAGGATTTACCAGAAACAAATACCCGCATTACATTACATTACTGTCATTTAGCAGACGCTCTTATCCAGAGTGACGTGCATAGCTTCCATTTATACATCTGGATATTTACTGGAGCTGTTGTGGGTTAAATCCCCCTTGTCCAAGGGTACAACAGCAGTCCCCCAGCAAGGAACTGAACCGGCAACTTTTCGGTTGCAAACTCTGCTCCTTTCCACTACAACACACTGCACACACACTTCAAACCCAAAAAGACTTGCAAATCCTCACGCTCTTTTTAAAGTTAAATCTAAAAGTGTCACAGACGGGGATACCTCCAAAGATGGAGTTCATTAATATAGCTACGTACATGAATATAGCTAAAACATCTGCTAAATGCCAGTAACGTAATAAGCCCACACCTATTTAAATATAGATACATAAATACAGTTAAAAACATATACAAATATAGCTACATACATACTGTAAATATAGCCAAGCTGTAGTTTATATACCCAATGAGTCATGCGGGGGTGGTAAATAGGAAATATAACCTAAGCTCACCCTGCCTGTCTGTCACCCAGTGCTCATCCCTGTCAGAGGACATTCACAATATCAAAAGCCTACACTCCCCCACTTCCAAAACAAGCATCATTTACACACGGGGGTTCATGCAGCTGCAAAAGTAATTAGAATCCCTTTTGATTTTAACATGGAGATGGTAGTTTATTTACTGCAGCAGGGCTCTTGTATATTAAGAGCTAAGTTTGGGTGATGGAGGCAGAAAGGCTGTCATGTACCTGAGAGGCGATAACAGCGGCCTTTTGGTGTCTGTCTGCCTTAATAGGGTCACTGTTTTTCCCAGTATCCACATGGATCCATTTGCCTCTCTGACTGCTGCATGTACTGTACAGTGCTGTGCTCTCATTTTTAGACGTATCGATTGAAATGTCAGTGCATAGGCGTCAAAACCAATGACTGAAAACTATTGATGAATGACTACTCAGAACTCAGCTAATTGATTGTTAGCCGACACTTCATTTGACAGCACCCGGAGCTGTGTAAATAATAGGGAAAGTATATCGATCATTATCAACAATAACCATGTAAGTAGATTTTTATTAACTACTGTATATATCACCTTGGCAGTTAGAGCTGTCGTTACCTGAAGTTACCCAGCAGATATGAATGAGACAACGGTTTTCCTTTAAATTACCTGCCCCAAAAGCTCAGTCACTATTATATTTAATTATATTTATATATAATATTATATATAACACATTGGGACAACGCAGTTATTGCATAGCTATCTGTTTAATGTCAAAAAGAGGTGCTATGTTTCTAATAAGCTTCTGATAGTTTATATGTTTCAACAGCCACTGATCCGGGCTGGCATCCAGACCTGTGCAGCCTAATTATCTCCATGCATGCTGTTTCTGTTCCCTGTGGGACCGAGCTCCCTCACTCTCTGAGTCAGAGAAGGCAGCAGCGTTTCAGGATACTGTGATTGGTTGACAAAATCAGCACTGTGGGCTTTTAAACAGCACCGGAATCTCATTTTCTTTTTATATATCGCTCACAAGAAATGTCATATATCCACGTCCTTGACAGGCGTTAAAGGGCCCATGAAAAGTTTCCAGGAAACAGCCTTCCGCTGAGTGACTGTCCAACAGGTTTCCCACAATGCACTGGTTCTGCTATAAACGAAGGCAGGGTTGACGACATGGTTATTTGTAGAAAGCTCTGGTTCAGTATGTGTTTAGAGATTAAAAAAAAGGTTAAAAATAATGAGACCTTTACTCTCTTGCCCAGCCATAATTTAGCTACAGAGGAAGAACACTTGGCTTATAATGGTTCTTCACATCAGTGGTCAAAGTGGACACAGTCATTGAAGGGTATTCAGCAGACAGTACACACAGGTCTACACTACAAAAGGTGGAGTTCATTTAAACTATTTATTTTCTGAATACTTTACAACTACTCTCTTTAAGATGTTCCTTTTTGTAAAAAATAACTTCACAGTAGATATGGTGAGACAAATGATGGTTTCACCAGATAAATTTGCTCTATGTTTGTCTATGTTCTCGAAATTAAATAGTAAATATATGCATCCAAACAGTGTTTTATTGTGCTATAATTAAAATATATTCATACTTTATGGATTTTATTATGATATCCCTGTCCAAAAATGTGGCAGGTTTTTATATTAGCATTCTAACTCAGGTCATATTTTTAAGGATTTTGCTGTATTGTGGTTAATACACTTGATATATACGAAAGAGTGTGTTTCTATTTTCTTTTTTTTTTTGGTTTTTGTTAAACTGTTTTATGGCTCAAGTTAATCACTTGTATCACGTCTGAATCTGTATATTAAATTATGTATGGTGTGAGGTGTTACTGTTGATGACTCACTGCTTTTTCAAACACAATAAGTTCCAAGGAAGTCCTACATACAACGCCAATTCCCAGCCCAAAAAAAAGCACACCAGCTTGCGTATGAGTCAAGAATGCCAAATTCTCTTTGGGAATACAGATACAGCCTGCTCGATTTTCACAGCCCTACTACGACACGATAAGATTTTTCAGCGATTCTACAAAAGGTATAAACTCAAATCTTTCGCTTTAGCTCACCATTGTTATCCCTTTGGATAATCTTACCTCTGAACAGAGTCTTATATCTGTGAGGTTCAAACGCCACATAGCGAGGAAGAAATGAATTATTTAGGCTCAAAGATTCGACACAGCAAATACATGATGTTTATAAGCAAGTTTTCAGACAAATGCAATCAATGAAGTGCTCTGAATACATTAATTCAAATCTGAGATGCCTGCGGGGTTCCATCTAGTTAGATTCTATGGATCACATTTTCACACTTTGATGTAAGGTATCAAGGCTTATTGATGGATTTTGTTTGACAGCCAAAATAGTAATGTTTCTATATAAAAGCAATAATTTTACAAGAATTTTTTATCTGATGTCTCTCCCTCTCTCTCTCTTTCTCTCACCCTTTCTCTTTCACCCACACCCACACCCTCTCTCAACCACCAACAACCCCTCTCTCTCTCTCTCACACACACACACACACACACACACACACACACACACACACACACACACACACACACACACACACACACTCACACTCACACACACACGCACTGACGATATCCAACTTTTTACATGCTTGTTAAAACTGAAATTCTCAACAGCTCCAGAGGAGTGCCATGAAAATGGATAAAGCTTTGAAGATAGGCCTTAAAGCATAAACAAGCCCCGTCTTTCCACCCTGTGTACTTTCCGTTAGAAGATCCTTACATTCTCTTGACACCAAAGAGATCCTTTGATTGGTTGAGAAGGCTGAACATTCCAGCAAACATTTAATATTCTCACAATGTTGGTGCGATGTTACGGCCACGTGAAAAGATTGCTAAAATTTTTACAGCGCCTTTTTGAAAATGTTATGTGCTAGAAGGGAAAGCAGAGCAAGCCCTGGCTACTGCTGGCTCCTTGCAGCCACACACTGGGGGACACATTCAAATCTCCCTCATGCCCTTGCACACTGTTTATTTTCCCTGTGGGTTAATATTTGTCCTGCTGATGGAATAATGGAAGTGATTTTACAGAAGCTCTGGTGCATTATGGGTGACCAGTGGTGCCAGAGCATTACTACATGTTGGAGTAGAAAAATGGTGAAAGTTAATGGAATTTTAGCTGTGCGTTGTGTGTGTGTGTGTGTGTGTGTGTGTGTGTTTTGGGCAATGTCATGGTTTCTAAATGAGAAAGAGGGAAAAAGCACAAACTGTTTGTGCTTTTTGGTTTTTCAGTGACTAATAAATAAAACTAATAAAACTAAATTTCAGTGTCTGGTTGAGTATTCAACCTTTCAATCTGTCTTGTATCAATGATTGCAGCATGCTTGGTAAGCCCTAGAATTTATATTTTGGAATTAATGTTAAGATATTTGTCCAGGAAACTTACAACTAAATAATATTTCATAATGATAAAAGATAAAATGCTGATATATGTCAGAAAACAGCTGCAGATGCAGCTCAAAATCATAATTCCAGAAGAAAAAATAGAAGAAAAGAAGAACCAGCCTGTTCTCCATAACCCACATTGGATGAATCATAGCCATGACTGCAGTGAGGACACGCAGCTCCTCCAGCATGCCCTGCAAACGCTGGCCCTCCATTATCTGAGCTAGAAAAATCTGGGGTGAAAAAGTAGATGCTGCCATTGTACTTTTTCCAGCTGCTTTCCGGACCCCTTCGTTGCTATAATGCTGTAACACCATCTGCTGTTTGATAACACCACGAACAAAGCTACCTTTATCCTTCGAAAAAGGGGAGATAATTCCTTGCAGCACATTTGGATGATCCCCCATTGCTTGAGTTATTTTTTTGTTTTGGCCCATGTGACTTCACTACTGAGCTTCACTTGATGTGGGTCGAAGAACCTCCCCTTCCAAACTGTAGCCACAGATGTTTTATATGAAGACAAGATATTTGGCTCCTGTGTTCCTTTCATCTTACACTACATGTTCTCTTGGCTAAGAGAATTTGGTTGCTAACAGGAGTTTCTTTTGCTGTCTGGGCTGCTATGTTAGCTATGGATATTCTATTGTAAGCCATGGCCCATCAAAAATGTTCATAACGAGTCAGCAAACGGGGACACTTTCACTTTCAACAATGGCAGAGACAGACATTTTAATGTGAAGCACAGGCAGTGGACTATCTGGTGGATATATAGAATATCTTTGCTGCAGCTCTGGTCGACCAGGGTTGCCCATCCTTCCCTTAGCAGGTTCAGGTGAGCAGTGTGGAGCAGTGTGGAGCTGTGTGGAGCAGTGTGGAGCAGTGTGGAGCAGTGTGGAGCTGTGTAGGACTTACTTAGCGGCATCTCTGAGTTCAGTCACGCTCCTCGTTTGACCCAGCACATCCTTGAAGGCGGTTTTGTTGCCGACGGTCAGAGTCCCGTTCCTGGTGATGAAATCGGGGAAGCAGCGCTGTAGAACTGAGGGGAACGGAACACACACACACACACACACACACACACACACACACACACACAAAACAGCAACCAGGTCAGTTCGGCATCTTCAAGAACAGAAGCAGCAATTAACATGACACCCCCTGTGGCTCCATATCTCATATTTGTCATGTTACAACGACACAGGCAGGATCTGTCACTACTAAGCACTGACCCCGATGCCCTTCAATCATAGTAGTCTCCCATTGATTGCTACGATGAAATGTACAAATTGACTCCGTTCTATGTCAATACTACAATGTGAGGCCCATTATGAGGCCTGTTTCTCACATCCAGAATAAACCCCTGCTGTGCCATCCTGTAGCGCGGGCAGTCAGTAAATACAGGTTCACAAAGGACTGCTGAGCATTAAGTGTGTGACAAGCTCAGATGGAGACCATCACATAGAACTTAGTCAAAGGGGTTACCTGGATAACGTGGGAAATAATGTAATGGAAGTAAAGCAATGAAAAACACAAATGTTTAAAGAATAAACAATCATACACATACACACACACACACACACACTCACATGCAGACACACACATATATGCACACACAAACACACCACGTGCGCGCGCACACACACACACAGATCCACTTACAGGGTCTGCTTGGCACGATCATAGACGGACAGTCTTCATCCCGCAGAACGTGTGCCACAGACTGCAATTAAACAGGGAAAACTCAGACTGCATCCTCTGAAACAGGACGAGCAGCATTTATACCTGTCAGAAAAGACCCAGTCCCGCGTCTGTGCCTCATTTGCTTTGCAATTAGCACAGTCTGTCGCCGAACGCAGTGTTATTACTGTGAAGCTGATGTGCGTAGATTGTCATTCACTCACTGACAAGAAAGACAGGGCATGACCTTTGTGGATCAACATGTGAAACAGGAACACTGATGAAGCAACAGCACTCTGTTTCAGATGTGCTGAGAAACTCCCTGTTCCTTGCCAGAACAAATAAGCACCAAGCGCAACAATACTGGACAAACTTCAGCCTGCACCCTGCTGGGGCCACCTCATTCCAGGGAACTTTAAAGGAAGCTCTTGCTGGTGTTTAGTTTAAAATCTCACGCTCCTGTATTCTCCCGGAAAGGCGGAGGGCCTGCACTTGTAGGGAATCTCTACAGAAACGGCAACGGAATCAGCAGGCATGACAACAGCCAATCAGAGCCGGGCACGGCGTGTGGAGTGACTCCGGGTGCGAGCGAGCCCAGGACGGTTTTGGGAGAGCGGGGGAGGCGACGGAAGTCCACCCCCGTGCGCACGTGGCGCGGGCGGGCCTGGCGCTGTCCCCCGTCTCGGCCCGCGCGACGGCGGACTATACCGGGCTCCGAGTCTGAGCGTGGGCGGCGACAGCCCCCTAATGAGTCAGCGCTCCGCCTCGCCGCCAGCGCCGTCTCCTCACGCCCGGCTCTCCTCGCCCGTCTGCGGCGTCACTGCCCGCCGAAGCCAACGCCGACGCCATCACGCCTCTGCGTTCCGACACGTGAGCGCCCGCGGACGTCATCCTGCTAACACGGCACACGCAGGTACAAACTCCACACCGAACGATGCTGAAAATAAGGCATTATCCCCCCCTCCCCAAAAAAAGCTCTTTCCACCAGTCATGCCCCGGCCATCTAGACTATGATCAGAGCAACGGTGCACAGACGGACCAGAACCTTATCACTCTACCAAATCACAGATTCTGTGCCGCCAGCTCCACAGGCCAGACTAACTCTCACCTAAACAACAGAGAGAGAGTGCGTGGTGGAGAGACAGGAGAAAGGACACAAGACGAATCTGTGAGGTTTGTCACGGCTTCCTTCCGACAAAACACTCACGACGGCTCAATGACAGACTTTAACTGGCAGAAATTACGAGCCGGAAGAGGCCAATCTGCCACAGATAAAGAGCATAAAAGCCTTTTTAAAATGCAGGCGCTCCAAAAAAAAGAGAAAAGGTCTTTAATGGATTTCGAGGTTTTCTCCGGGTGACTTTTCGTAAACTTTAGAGGAAAAGGAGAAAAACATTTAGCTTTCTGGATATGATCGCTTTGACAGGCATGTCACATTAGCACTGGAAGCTTTTTCCCAGCAGGCTCCAGGAGTGACTCGCTATTGATACATGTACAAGATAAAGCCTGCAGTAAATCAACAGATCATCTAGGGGGCATGATGCCGCTTACTCCAGGAATAAAAAGATAAACCATGTGAAGTCCTTAAAGAGTAAAACAGTCACATACACAGAGCTGTAATTTAATATGCTGAAAAATTCCCTCCTGAACAGTAATTTCACACCATAACACCTAATATAAATACTTCTATACAGGACAAACAACACAGACATTCTAAAGACACGATATTTGACATTGTTCTGAATACCTTTCTAGGATTGTCGAAGCCCGGCTTACAGAATTGCCTGTAGTACTCCCAGTAGCTTCTGTTGGATCTGTAGTGGTATTGCATGTCTGAGTAGGTAGCAAACCTGTCCGGGCACTTGGAAACACACAACTGGGGATAATAAGAGAGTTACAACCAATTAATAAGAAGGTAATAACAAGCATAAAAACAATATGTGAAATGAACAGCATGGTAATGAAAAACTTTCTCAGACTTTCTCTTACCTGCGTGGTTGGGCACTGCAGGTTTATTAGAACTGCAGGACTGGCACATTTCAGTATGTTGAAGTAGAATAATATGGCTTTCTTTCTAAGGGGAGAAAGATTAAAAAAAACAACATTGTTTGGAATTCAGCTGCAGAAATGAGTTTATTCAATCAGTTATTCAGTAGTTACTCAATCAACCAGGCTCTGTTCAGCTTTTAAAAAGGAAGGTATTTTACCATTTCCTGCCATTAGATGTCAGTAAAGCACAAATCCTATACTGAGCTCTTGCAATGCCTGAGGCGTGAATAATCCTGAAATAGTGTGATGCTGCACATTAGACAGGAAGCTAATAGTTTTGCACTTGGGTGCTGCGGAACGTTCTTGCATTCCGCTGAGCACACTGACAGAGCCCTCTCTGTGGATCTACAGCAAACAGCAGCACTGAAAGAATGCCACAAACGCAAAGTGATAACAAATTCATAAGAACTGCTGAATATTTCAGCACAGGCTTTCCAAGGTTGCTTCAAGTGGTTCATGCAAAACTTAAGCCTCCTTTCTGGCACTGCCATCTCTCCCTGGCACCTCCCAAACAGACCGACGAAAGACAGGGCGAGAGTCTGGACATTGTGAACGCACCCCCGAGTTGTGCCTGTTCCCATCTCTGGCTGTTGTACCACACCGGCCCGGGTATTGTTTTCGGTTCATTAATCAGAGTGTAGGCTCAGTAATAACTCTCACAGCCCTACAGGTCTTAATATAGGCAGCCCTGAGAGCCTTTGGAGGTCTCCACTGTATTGATCTCATCGCTTCAATCTCTCTCTCTCTCTCTCTCTCTCTCTCTCTCTCTCTCTCAGGCTGGCTAGGTCCCAAAGGCAAACGGTGTTCCAACACCTTTCAGTAAGGTTCTCTTGAATTCCGGCCACCAGAAACAATATTCAAATGCCTTTGGTTTCGTTCCTGGGTTTCCCAGAGTGAAGGCGCACCTTTTGGCATAACTATAGTATGAAGGAGGAGGTCGGCAACACCAGGCACACAAGGAGTGTGTTTCTTAGACATTTCTCAGTTTTTGATAGCAGGATGTCTTTGGCTTGACTTACAGCAAATATGGAATGTTTTCAAATAAACGTTAATTTTGGTTATTAAAATCCAGTTTCAGCGAAAGGAAGCAAAACCAGGACATTCTGTTTTCAGTCACATGGGAATGACTCAAGCCATTTTCAAAATTTCTTGTCTCTGCTGTCTCGAGTCCTATCGTTAACAGCACTTAGCCCTGTCTGTTTGCCTCTGTTTGTGATGCTCAAACAGGGAGAGTTCAACTTTGAGTCAGATCATTTTTGATGGGATTTCATGAGGGTTAAAAGCCCTCCCTGCTCAAGTCGAGGATGTAAAGGCTGAGACAAATATCTGAACAAACACAGGAACAGGAAACGCAAAGGGATCATCAATTTAATCAGTGGGGTCGTTCTTGGGACAGAATGTCAATGCAATGGAGGAAGCCATGGCGGCATGGGAATTACTGGAGACATTTCATTAGGGGTCAGCTGAATTAACAAATTGACCTACTGTACTGTACCTGATTATCCCTAATAATAAGGCCTAGGTCACTTTTTATATTAGATGATAGATGTTAGTAATAATCACACAACATGCGAATGCAAAATTAGCTTTTGTAAGTTTTAGTTTTGACCAGATTTTATATTCTGCAGATGGATTGAAACGAAAATGCTGACACACCTGTCATCCTCGAAATACCAGTGTGTTGTAAATAACGTTTCACGGGGGAAATCCTATTTATAACAGTTATATCTATCTGTTCCAGCTCTGCCATCCTCAATGATGGATTCTTATGGAATATGATGGAAAAGATGGAACTGTGCTCTGTCTATGACTGTTAAAAATACTCCTCACCTTCCACAAGTCTCTTTGCACTGCTGAGACACCCAGATTGGGGCTTATTTATCACCCTCCATATTGCTGTTAAAGGCACACTGTTTGAAATTTATAAATTGATATGTTGTATATTAATAACATGTTGTATAATAACCGTGTACTGTAACTTCCTGCCACCTCCCACTTACTGACGGCAACAGCTCAGAGCCGCCTAGCTCCCGTTTCTTCATAAGCGGTGGGTGGGTGTCAGGGTGTGTAACTGTGCTTGGAAACTGCATTTCTCAGTTACCAAGTTAATGTTTCATATACATTACGCAACGTATCAAATCAGAGATTTTGAAAGGCGGTCCCCTTTAATCAGGCTCCAGCACATGGAGTCCCTCTCCTTCCTGGGTTATCAATCACCTCTACCACCGCATTGGGCTTTTTTTTTTATTTAACGGAACGTTAGTCCAGCCCCAAATCATTACGCAGGGACATTGGCATCCATCAAAGTAATGGGGTTCCTTTTTAACGTAATTATCCCAGCTGATTTTTTTTATCTTCATGGGGTGGTGGTTGGGGGGTCTGGGAGCCGTGTTGAAATCTGCATAGCATCTCTCATACATGGCCTTCATTATTAATGAGCTGACATCTTCACACACTCTCTACTGTCTACTAAAGGGGCTTCTTAATGACTGAGGACTTCATATTCTTTTCATGGTCATGCTCTGTAACGGCTTGGGACACGTGGAAAAGAAGAATCCCATCCAGAAGAAACGTATTAAACCTTGTAATGTTGTGTGACCTTTCCTGTACAATAAATGACACGATTGCACTATGATTGTTTGCATTGATATAATATTGACACCCTGAATAAACCAGTAAGAATGTCGTATCTCCTCTAAAGCTTCTGTTTCTACACAAACCCCCGATCGTAATCCTTTAAGCTGCTGAGAACAACACAGCCCACTATTATTAACCTCATAGATTGAACAGCTTATTCAGATTCGCTACAGAGGAAACACCGGCTCCTCTCTGTCTATGGGCTAATAAACATCATTATCATTAATTCGCAGCTGTCTGAATGATGAACTCTCATTGTCCTCAAGGTTATGCGCTGTCAATCAGAGTTCAACTGTAAACAAGCACTGTAAGCCACCCTAGTTAATCTTTACAGTGGAACACGTGTGAGGCAGTGTGAACTATGCACCATTAAATTTATAGCTAGCGGAGAGTGCATCGGTCAAATGTAATTATCTATAGGGAAGAAGCTGAAGTTACAGCAATCCCTACCCCGTCATTCACAAGGGGTTTTACCTGCCATATGCCATGCCTGCTCTAAACCAGAGACTCCAACGATTTTAATAACAGAGTGTCTCTGCAGCTCAGTGAAAAGCTTCAAATAAAATGGGGAAAAGCAGTAAAACACATACCTGCACTAATTCCTAAGGACTAATACTGTCCTTTGCAGGATACTGATTTTTACAAAACACAAAAAAAAGTTTTTAAAAAAGTTTTATCTGCTCTTTTGACCGCTTTTGCGTACCTAAGTCTTACAGCTTGAAAATACGAGAATTGAGAGTGTTGCCTCTGATACATTGCATTTTGTGGCTCTGGTTGTAAAACTTCAGTATGTTTTTCTCATCTTAGTGTGACTGCAAGGTGATGCAGCCTTGTCCATCACAGTCACCGCATACTGTGAGCAATGGCTCTTACATCAGACCGGGGTGATGAGGTCACACGATGACGCTCGGATACTCACGCATTTGGGGTGCCCTTCTGCCCACAGAACTGCCCGTTACTGTCTGTAGGGTAAACCACCTTCCTCGGGTCGCCATGAATCCAGGCTGCGAGAAGAAAGAAGCTGTTATTAGCCGTAGTTTTTTCAAAGCGATATTAAGCTTGTATTGATTCGGTGAGACGTGTCAGCTGTGATCAATAGTAGGACTTCTTTTTTTATGAATGAGAGTACCATCTTAATAATGATATCTTATTCTAACCTCTGATGGGAGCGAGAGAGAGAGGGGATTGATTTCTGATTCCTCGGGTAAGCCATTTCTTAATGAAATCACCCCAGTGATGAGGTCATTTCACAGAGAGAACATTTGGTTTGTACACTCCACACACTGAGACCACCTTAAAGAACCACATCAGCAGCACACAACCACTCAAACAGCACATACTGTGTGGATTTCCTTTGGCGCTTAAGTTCGGATAGTAAAACACAGAGTCAAACAGGTAATCTATGTAACTATAATGTAATTACTGTGTAACTACTGCATTGTAAGTACAATGTATGTACATGTTGTTACACCTTAATAATATTGTCACACCTTAATGCAATTATGCTGCACTTTCTACCGTAACTTTGATTTACCTACAATATATGCACAATATAATTTCATAAGGAAGCAGCCTGACCCACATGGTTCACAGTTATGAATGTTTAATTTTTTGTGTGAACTGAACTGTGCATGCAGTCACACAGGGTGCCCTTCTCAGTGCCTCAGTGCGGCATGAATCTGGAAAATGGATCTATCTGGAGGGTATCCAAGTTACTGTGTGTGTGTGTGTGTGTGGGTGAATGCGTGTGTGTGTGTGTGTGTGTGTGTGTGTGTGTGTGTGACTCTGTGTGTGTGTGTGTGTGTGTGTGTGTGTGTGTGTGTGTGTGTGTGTGGTGGTTGGTGGTTGAGAGAGGGCAGGCCATGACAGGCGCTGACATGCTGTCCTGCCAGTGGCAGTGGACTGGACCCCAGAACCTGGCCTGTGCTGTCTGTCATCCGAGCCCCAGAGGAGCTACGCGCCTGTCTAAACCCCCCACACACACACACCCCCCCCAGCCCCCCTTCCACCCCACACAGCCTCTCCTCCTCCCCCTTCCCTGCCAACATCCACGGGCGAGCGGCAAGAGGGAGAGAGGGAGAGAGCGATCTGTGTGGTGGGGTGAGCCTGTCAGTCAATCTTCTCCTGGTGGGCTGCTGGTTATGATATCATCAGCGCCGAGGCGAAGGAGCACCTGCCGCAGCTCCTAACGGGCACATCGCAGGACGACAGGAGCCTGCCAGGCCCCGTGCTACACACCTACAGGGGGGAATGTCACAGCAAAGCCCCGATCGTCTACAGCTCCATTTTAAGTGTCAAGATGAAATAATGTCGCCCTAGATAGACGCTACCCGAGCCCCGGCACTCAAGTGCTCTCTGTGGTTGCTATACTGAATCACACTCAGACTGAGAGTTTACATCCCATTAACTGCAGAAACACTGTATGGGAGATTTTTTTTTTTTAAAAGCACACAGTTTGTTTGTCGTAGTTTGTCACTTTTTCAAACTGAGCGAAAAAAGTTTTTCGATTTATGCCGTGTTCTGTGTGTAGAGATTGGCTGCGAGTTGCTGGAGAGGGTACTCTCCCTGCGGTGTCTGCAGAAATTCATCTCGCTAAAACTTCAAGGCCCTGGCGATAGACACAGTCAGGTTTGTTTTACAAAATCCCGTCATTTGACAGTATGTACATGTGGTGTATAATAACCCATAATTCTGCAACATTTTACCTCCTCTTCGCTTCTCCTCCTGTGAGCGTCTAGCCAGGCAACAACCCAGCAGAGAAATGTGCTTATCAGAGTGCTGGACACACACTGCATGCAATTTTCCAGGGAAGGCACTCATTTATTGGGTAATCTACCTCAAAATTAAACCCGTCAGTTAATAAATCATAGTTCCTTACAAATAGAAAAAAAAACATCTTTGCCAAAACTGGGGCAAAAGAATGTCAGTAAACAAAAAAAAGAACGAAACTAAAACTAACTCTTCCCAGATCCTTCAGCCATGTTAAACGCTGTCTCCTCCACAGTGAGGACATGCCTGGATCTCCAGTATTGAGCAGACAGGCAATCCCAGCTGAGACCTGTCGACTCAGCTCAGTCTGTCTGCAAAGGGCTGGCGAATGCGGACTGCATGCACACAGACCGCGCGCTCAAGGGCCAGGATTCCATTATTCATTCCATTCTCACGGAGCGGCTATTGTTAGGCCCGCTCGAAGCATGTTCTAAAATCTTTAATTAACATCTCAGTGCATTGTGGGTAGCGCTTCGGCACGTCTATATTGAGGGCGGCAGTTAAACGAATTCAATTCAAGTTGCGCTAATTTAAAGTCTTTCTTTAATCCAGCTTTCTTGGGCAAAGGAGACAGCTCGCAGTTGGAAAATTCCATCCTAACTCTCTGTCAATTTTTACACTTTAATCTTGCTTCAAATGAGATGAAATTACTAGGACGTATTCAAATTGCTAATCTCAGGCACATTTCTGTTGCCTCGAGTTGCTTTTAAGTCTAGGGCCCTATCCTGTGTGGTGCAAAATGTTAAACAGAGGAAAGGAGTTCAAAGGAATCCCAAACCAACCCAATTTTCATCAAAGGCTTGATCAAGTTGAGCTGATAAGATTTCCAGGCCCCAAAACAACCCAGTGCCAGTCTGGGAGTCGGAGTATTCTTTTATGTTGTAATCCGAAAAGCCTCACATTGACTTACAGATTCAAGACAGAGGGAGCGAACCGCGCAGTGAGAGGAAAATTAGCAAACCTCTGTGTTTGCCGAAGAATCAAATCTACCCCGCTAATGAAACCAGACAGAGATGTCACTTCTGCCTACGGAGTTACCTCTGATTTACCCGGAAACGGCAACATTAGTATAGCTGACATGGCCCAACCTCACAGCCAAATGGCAAGAGGAAAAGTGAATTTTTTTTTTCAGTTTACTCATCAAAATACAGTGTTTTTTTAAATTAAAAACATGTAAGATTCAAACATATGGCTTGGGAGCTTTAAGGCAACAGCGCTACTTAGTGTTACTCCAAATAAATCTGTTACTATTGCATCAGCAATAATTAACTCTGCATAAATACCATGGTCATTTGATAATATTGTCTAATAATGTATTATATAACAATACTATTAGACATTAGTGCACAATTACATCCTACATAATACGTAATGAGCATTTGGAATAGCAGGTAGATCAGTAAGAAATTGTCCTTTCAAAGATTCCATGTTATGAGAAGCTCACAGTTTTTTGTCCACTGCTGATGTATAATATAGCCATGAGCATCAAGCCATGAGGTTTTCCCAGCGTCTCTTGCTGAACCTTAAGCTGTGATATCGAACTGATCATGGCATTTCGCCATTAATACAGAATCAGTGGATTGCTCAGAAAAGTCAGTTTGATTTGGTTATACTGCCCTGTTCAACATATCATCCTGTCTGAATGTACACACTCAGTCATACAGCTTTTTCTGCAGGTAAAGAATCTGAACAAGTTTGAACCATATTCAAAGATTTGACCATTATATTTAAAACTTGTATAACTGTTGTAGTTGTTGTATTTCTTGGCTTTCTTTTATCCAGGCCTGAATACTAATAATTATAGTAATGTTAATGACAATAATAATGATGAGAATGATGATACTGCTACTTATGATACTACTACTGCTACTACTACTAATTTTACTATTATTACTACTATTTCTAATAATAATAGTGATAGTAAGAAGGCATATTTGTTTTAGTAAAGCGCTTTTCATTACAGTATAAGGGCCCTGTATAGTGGGATGTTTGATAAGTGAGGGCCATGAGGGAATGCAGTAGGAGATGATGTCATCGGTGATTTCATGTTCTGTCCGGAGCGTAAGTGTGTGAGCGGGGGATGGATTCGGGGGTGCTGGGGGGTCTGGTGCCTAATGGGATGAGATCACCCCAAGGTGCTGCGAAGGGGGTGTGTGAAGTCACTACATCTTCCCTTGGCAGCTAAGTGCTCCACGTGCGCTGGCATTTACGAGCATCGCCCCCCCACCCCGCTGCCCCACGATGAACGCATACTGAAAAATGAAGCTGGATCATGGCACTGCAAATAGAAGGATGATGTGATCAGAACCATGACTCACCTGAGACACGCTCGGCCCCCCCTGCCACGGTCCCAGCGCAAAGAGCGACACACATTTGCAGGGATTTCACCCCCCGTGAGACTTCGTGCACAGTGTTTTATTCAGGACCCTGTTTCACCGTATTGAAGCCGCTGTAAAACTTTAAATGAATCCGCAGTGAAGTTCTGAGGGGCAGCTGCACTTTGCGTGCCCCGTAATCAAAAGCTACACCAGCTGACAGGTCCTCCTTTCCTTTCAGAGCAAATTGCGGAGCTCTCTGCGCAGACAAACATGTCCCGCCATTACACTTTGCATCAATCAAAAGCAGTTTTGAGACAGGCGCGCAGAAGAGCAAGGACCGAGCCCACACAGTGTTTTTTTTGTATTTCATTTCAGATTAAATTACCTTATTGTCATTCAGCAAACGCTCTTATCCAGAGCAACTTACATAGGTTACACTTTTTTCATGCGATCCATTTATACAGCTGGATATGTTATTACTATTATTGAGGCAATTCTGGAGCATAGCAGTAACCTTACTGCTATGCTACACTGCTGCAGGTAAAAAGCAAATGATAAAGAAAGACTTGGTGGTCAGCCTACCTGCCACACACTGGAGAGGTACACTATTCTCTGCCCTGGCTTTAGTTATGTAAGCAGCTTAATCTCATGGGTAAGCGGCGGTAAGCAGTCTTCCCATGATGCACCAGGGGCGGGTTCACATCAGAGCGTAAGAGACCCGCGGTGCGTTTCGATCCAGGCCCGTCACCTCCGGCACCTCCTCCTCCCCTCTCCTGCGGGGAGGCGCTTGGCGGAGCGTTCGCGGGGGCCGCGCGGCGGTCTCTCCCTCTCGCCGCACGACGCGGTTCTCCCACACGGATCCGCTCGGCGTAACAGCCGCGCTTTGATCTGGGGGAGCGCGGAGCCGGGAGTTTTGGGGGTATGAAATATTCAGGCTCTTCCATCATCAGAGCTGATGATGAGTGCATCTGCTCTCTGTACCGCCATGTCCCTGAGTCATTGCACAGGAGTCAATCTCTCTCTCTCCCTCTTTCTTCTCTCTCTCTCTTTCTTTCTTCTCCTTCTGTGTTTTGTGCTTTTTTTGATCTGCAGGACTTTGCTGTCTGCAGCTCGAAGGCTCAGTTGTTAAGTTGGTACTGTATGCTCTTTTATCTCTTTCACTGTTTCACTTCTCAGTTACTCCTGACTGCAGAACTTTTCTATGAGGACGAGATATCGGCAGAGCAGCATTTTGTATGATTGACACTGCTGAAAGCAGCATACTTTATCCCTCTATTCTATGACTCCCCTCGGTATAAATGAATGCTATTGCATTTTGGATCAATTAAATGGCACCAATAGCGATGAAACATGATCAATTCCTGCTTCAATGTACCTCAACAGTTTTTGTTTAACAGTTTTGTCTTTGTTTGGTTATCTGTTGAGTTTGAAACAGCTTTTCAGCTAGCTCATAAACGTTGATAAGTATACCCCGGAGTATGTATAGTTGACCATACAAAGTGCATACCTTTCAAGGGCCTTTCAAGGATAAAGCCCTTTATTCCCTCAGACATGAACTTCCCTGAGTTGACTGTTCTCAATCAATAGCCCCAGGTGCCTTCTGACACTTAAAGTCACACCAACTTCTGTCAGAGCAGATGCTTCTGAGGGCCACTTTCAAGTGGAAACTCAGCTTAATTTTTCAGACTCCTACATACTTCACAGAGCTCACACTCTTCATAACACAATTCGGACGGTGAGAACGCAGACTTGGTATCTAACAGTTTGTTCTGTTCGTATTTTGATGCACTGCATTAAGGTACAAATTCAAAATGAAAGAATAATGTAATTGAATGGTCTCAGTTTCTGCCTCTGGATTTGGAGGGTAAAGCACAGAAGTTGAGAGTAAGTGAAACCTGGAGTATTTTCCCACAACAATGCAAACACTCTTGCATGGTCTACGGCTCTGATTCACATATAAATGGGATGGGTTATAACAGAATGGGCCGTTAACGAAATGCAGGCTGATGAAATGAGTGGCAATGTGCCTACTCACCCACAGTTCCCAGGGCGATGTAGCCGAGGATGACGATGACGAAGATCACACAGCACAGCACATCTGTGCAGCTCCTGCAGAAAGGGACAGACAGGAGGGAGTCAACAAAGATATTCTATTGTGAACAGATATTCAGCTGCAGCGTTCCTCCCGAGGTTGCAATCTGTAGCAGGAGGTTCTCAAGCTATCTGTGCTCCTATGACAACAATGGATGTTCTGTTCTGTTCATGTCTATAACAATGCATCAGAACAGAGCCCTTGTACATTATATCACATTATTGGCATTTAGGAGACGCTCTTATCCAGAGCGACTTACAGGTCACAGTTTTTTACATGTTATCCATTTACACAGCTGCACATTTACTGAGGCAAGGGTGCAACAGCAGTACCCCAGTGGGGGACCGAACCAGCAACCTTTCGGTTACGAGCCGTGCTCCTTACCACTATGCTACACTGTGCGGACAATGGCAGAAGACAGGATTCTCAGTGTGAAGCATACAGAGTTGACTATCTGGTCCATACATAGAACATCTGCGGAGCAAGATTCTGGAGTGTGCACAGCTCCCATTATCAGAAATGGCAAGATTAACTTCACCGAGATGGATCAATGCGCGCAGGCATGCGATCAAGTCAGGAACAGCGTCAGTTTATTGACAGACTACCGCCAGCATGAGCTGAGATTACAGCCCATGGCCCTCTTTAAGCATGCAGATCAGGCCAGCGTTACGGCAAAGCTCAGACGTCTCACACGCATGGTCTGGACAAGGAGCGCGACTCAATTTCCACGAGGTGTTCTTAACTGCGATGGTCGCGGCTCGGCATCGAAGCGTTTTTAAATTCGCAGGTTAACACAGGGACGCTTGACGTCTGGGATGTGATAAGTTTTGCTCGAGTTAAGATCTCAAGCCGGGCGTCAGCACAGTAGGGGTATCTGAGCGAACAGTAACTTATCATGATAATGAGCAAATGCTCGTAACTGTTCGACGTATCCGCGACATCCAGAGAAAATTTCAGTAGACATTTTCCTTTGTGACTCCACAACGAGCTCTCTTTCCCCCCCCACATTCTCCCACAGCCCAGCTGCAAGCAGTGATGTGAGTTTGGAGGGATGCTCATTATTTCACTTTAAGCTGGAGAGCAAGGGCAAAGACAGGAAACGGGGCTTTTTTCAAATCTTGTAATAAAATATGTTAACCTCAGCAATCTGTTCCCCGAGTCCCCGTGGAGACTCCACCGCGCGGATTCTCTTGAAGGAGGCTGCCTCTCTTCAAAGTCTGGTGATTGGGATTCTCCTCGCGCCAGGGCCCCTGTCTGGTGGGCTCAATCTTTCCGGCTTCGGGGGAGACGGTTCTCCTGAGATGGGCTGGGAGCACTGGATAGCCGAGAGGAAGCCCTCTTATCTTGCAGCATCTCTCTGAGGTGCTGTCAGTCCGTCCCCAAAGCACCCTCCTACACCGGCTGGGATACAACTTCCATCCTCTGCTCTTCAAAGCGGACAGCAGAGACAAAAAAAGACTCCAGGCGCCTGGGGAGTTACACATACACGAGGTCCCTGCCCTCTTTTAAAAAAATAAAAAAACAGAATCTAACTGCGTGATAGCAAAACGACAGTGGTGTTTCTTACATGCCCCTCCTAAACACATCTCTTTCACAATGCCTCCACATTACCACCCTGCATTAATTCTTGCACCATTCATGCCTCATTTATTGCCTTCAATTTACTCCTGTCGTTTACTCAAAATGGGTTTCGCCTTCATAATCTGTTTTTTCCCCCCATTAGCAGTTATTGTAGCTTGGCCTATTTTTGGAACGGCATTAAATTATTTGCATATTAATCGCATATCCATTTTAACACGTGCAATATGTTCTCGAAATTGTTTTCCAAAGTAATGTTTTTTTTCACTTTTTGTTTGTTGTAACAAATGATTTTTTGTAATTATAGTTGTGTTGGAAGTTCCCCTCTAGATAAAGAGTGAATAACCCAGTAAATAATTCCCATAACAGTACTGTAACCTTGCAGCAACAAGATAAGAGTGACTTTGTGAGAATATTATGGGATGGCTGGGAAAAATGCATGCAGATTAATACCCAAGTACTGCACCAGCCAGCCTGAAGAACATATGGCAGTTCACTAAAGTTTTAGCACTATTGTAGAGAAAGGAAGTAGGTAAAGCCGTTTTCTGTGTGAAATGATCGACACCTGTGCTCTCTGATGTGCACACATGTGGAAGAAAGGCTCCCTTTCTCTGCTGAATCTCAGCAGCTCTAAAGAGCTATTCCATGTTTTACTGATAAAGATATACAATTCATCATAATCAATTCACTGCAAAAATAAAACTCACGAATTGATTAATTATTATTTATCTGTGACACTGGTTAACCGTTATGAAAACCATTATTAAAACTCCAAGACATTAAATTACTTTCAGTTATTGACAAAATTCTCATCCTTCAGAATTCAGAATATGCTCGTGGAGTATACATATTCTGTATACACATCATATAAACTCTTAATGCTGACATATTTTTAAAAATATTTCTTTAATAACAGTTGTCAACAAGCAGAAAGGTATTCACAGCAATGCACATTCTCATTTTTTGAAGGCAGCAGCTGTAAAAAGAGATGGAATACCAGAAGAGCATTGATTGCTGCTTATTATAATATCAATCAGGCATTTGCAAAACATGGTGATCTGACACCCACGCCTGGAAAACAAAACACAAGAAACTGAAATTTGATGCCTGTATCACTAAGATGCCAAACACAACAGTACATCAGCAAACCTGTATGTCATGCAGTTTTCATTCAGAACTATTAGCTTTTATGTTGATTTGAACTCACACCTGCTTGCTGTTCACTCACACAATGAATAACTGAATATAGTTTTGTAACTGTGTTATTTGTAATGCGCGCGCACACACACACACACACACACACACACGTACTTTAAGTTAGTAAATCTGAACGGATTAGAGATACTGAATATGGTGTTTACACAACTAATGTTCTTCTATTAAATGAATTATTAATAAAATATTCCACTCGTCCTCACAGGATCATCATAGGATCCTGTCTTATCTGGAGTGCTGTATTCAGAATAAGCAGCTTACACAGTCCCATGATTTAAAAAGAAATGATCCCAACTATTACCGTGATATTAGCGGGCACGGAAACATGATCAACGCCCCAGCAGGTGAAATGATACGGTTGCGTGTGGTTATATAAAACTCATTTATGCGCGGTCATCGACAACCATTTTAATTCGCTGTACAGGGAATAACAGTAAAGCTTATTTCCTCCCACAGCACAGAAACTCCAACGCTCTCCATACACCTGGCTTTCTCTGCTCGACATGACCCCAAATCCCCTCCTCACCCTCACCACTCATCCCTCCAGAGCTACAAAGAAACTTCAGCTTTCCTTTCTTCGTCCAGCTCCAAGAAATTTACAATGAATCCCTGAATCCCCCTTTCAGTAGCATCTGATGGCCTACTTTCCCCTGATCTAACCTGACCCCTCTCCCACAGGCTGAACTGAGATACTGTAAAGGAATAACCAGCAGGACTTGGGTCGCCATGGGAACATATCTGGCCAACCTGCGACCACAATGTGGATCATGTAATCAAGGCTACATGGTACAAAAACAGGAGGAAAACCACTCCTGTTTGGTACATGGATGATAGACATGTAGTATAAAATTTTATAGTGTGCAGCAAAGCACACTGAGAACAGTTAAGTATTATGTATTATGCAGATTATTATGGCATGGAAAGAACACATTAAGCTTCTGCAATGGTGACAGGAAAGCAGAAACGAGGCAGTATTTTTTATATAACTGACTCGTACTCAATTAAATTTGGACAATAATTACTTGATGTACTGAAGCCAATAGCAATTGTAATTCCACTTGTCCGTTATAAATAATTAGTAACCTTAAATGTCATTGAACAGCATAAACCAGTAAAAATGTGTAAATCATAAAGCACCAGTAAAAGCATCAGTAATTAAAATTCACACTATTGTGTTGCTTATCATACACATTATTTTACATACTGGAGGACTTTGACAAGTTCCTCTCCAGCTATGTGTGAACATTAATGAATTTCTGTTGGAAATCTGTTAGAATCTGTACAGCAGAAGAAGGTTTTGAGTGTTCAGCTTTTGGTATTATTATTAGTAGTAGTCGTAGTAGTATTGTGGACTACATTAACTATTTCACTTTTTTTACAAGTATGTTAGAACTGGAGATTGAGAGTTTAAAGCAATTATGGGTGATTGATTCAGTTCAGGACCAGCATGAGTTAACCTTACAATCCCTGATGATCCTTCATTTTCCCATTCTGTATACACAGCTAATGTCCACTGCCTGCCTGCTCAGGACACCAGAGCTGGAACAATGGGAAATCTATACAGTGTGACATTGTGCCAGTGACTCTTTCTGACAGCTCTGCACTTGCTGTGTTGATTTCACCAAACATCTAACCATAAAACCATCATCGTTCTATTCATATGATGGACGTACTTACAGCCCACTTCATGAGCTTACATAACAGTAGGGCATGGAACTGGGCATGAGGAATGGGTGGTTTCGACGTTGCTCATTGGTTGCTGCCTGGTAGCCCTCATGTTTAAAACACGAGATCAAAAGTACTTGGTGATGAACACCTGTCTCTGTAGGAGGGAGGAGAGATCATACACCCTCACTTCCTTTTTTGTGCGACATTGAGTCTGGAGCCTTTTAAATAATCCACAAGCGCTGGAGTTAACCTGCAATCTGCTGCTTGACACCTTACAGTTCAGATGCTGAACATTAAAGGGAGAAATGCTATGAATATTTCCCTTAGAACTTCAGCTCAACCAGAGAATAATATCCATGCAGAAAATTTTCAGGGAAGCAGACAATTATTAAAGTGTAATGAGATACATATGTATGTGTCTGCTCCCCTGGCGTCTGCAGGGAAACAGAGAGGTGAGCTCGGCGAGATGCATCGTGGGATCAAAGCAGGGGCTTGAGTGGGCAAGACAGGCTGTCACGGACATGTGGTCACCCGTGGGGACAAGCCAGGCAGGCTAATATTCATCCATGGTTGGACAGTGGCCTGTCCTCTGTCCTCATATCAGGCGGGAGACAGCATGCCATGCCAAATAAGCAGATTGCCTTCAGGGAACAAAATAGATTATCTCTGCTGCACTGTGGTTACCTCACTTAATCTCCCCCATCCTGCACAAACTGAACAACGGCAGATATCAGATGTAGCCACCAAAGTGTGAGCGGGAAAACAGAATCGCAAGACTGAGCTGCAGTAAAAATTCATGTCTGTGTAACACACAAACGAATTAAAAATGTATGAAAAGACAAAAAAGAATTTCTCCTAAAACATAGCATGTAGATTCCATGTTTAATTCATGTGTGTGTTTCATATTTCGCACGCAGTTTTCCATTTCTAGAATATTCTATATTCTATATTCTACCTGACTAGAATAGGTGGCAGACATCTAAGGATTCATGCCAAGACCATTTGATTGAGACGTCTGTCCTGTACCTTGAACCTCTGTTGGTATTCCTGCATATGACAGATTTTCTTTCAGGATGATAGGAATATGAAATAATTCAACACGGGTCATGCACAGCCCCAGGTAGAACAAGCACATATTGAAAAGGTTCTGTGAGTTAGGTGAGATAGCCACATGATACTACATATTCTGTGATTTTAGCTCTTCACTGTGAAGGCAATGATACATATTGAGTCCAATGTAGAGCCAGTTCTCTCTGCTAGAAGTGTATGGTGACCAGTCGTCTTTTGAAGTTTATAGTTAAGGCAGTGGAAACCAGCCAAGCTTCATTGTTTGGCTGTTTCCAGCCAACGTGTAAAGATCTCAAAATGTTGCTGTCATGTTTTAACTAAAATAATGATGTTGCTTCTCTACAACACTACCGTAACTCTCTGGGAATGAGGTGTTTGGGGTTTTCTGACAATAATCCAAGACAGAGTCGGGAACACGTGACTACTGACGTTCTTTCATAAACACCAATGAGGTTGGTGTTTATGAAAGAACACCAGGTTCTTTCATAGGTTGAGTTTGTGGGCTTGAGGCATTCTAACATCTACACATCAAACAAACCCCTCTCTGGGAAGTCTCAGAGACCCTTTTTCTTCTTCTTCTTCTTCGTCTTCTTCTTCTTCTTCTTCTTCTCCCACGATCAGAAGGAGGAACGAGTAAGTTTAGGACATCTCTCATCTATTTAGAAGGTAAACTAGATGAAAGGGTTTGTGAGTGGTTTAATGACGTCTCTAAATCTTTGCAAGCACTGTTGCGATGCGTTTTCTGCAGCCTGCCTGCTTGTGATAATGAGAATAAACAGAGAGCAGATCTCAGAGAGGAGAGATAAAGCACCAGGCCACAGGGGAACGCATTTTTTGCCAGTTGGAGAACTTATATGGATATCAATATGTGGCAGGAGATGATGCTATGAGGAAGTTTCTAACAGCGGAGCTGGAAGGAGCTGGAGGGACAGATTACTAAAGGACTGGAGATAGAATCCTACAGGAAGGGCTTAACTCCGATTGATTGAGGTCAATCCTGCTCTACACCATAATAACACCTTCAATATTTCTGCCCTATAAATAAATACTGGAGGCTATGCAAGGATTTGAAAGCGTTCAATTAACATATAAGCTGGATAAAGTTAATTAAACACGCCTACCATGTTATTCAAAAAGGTTAATTAAACAAGAGGCGAATTTTGGACCATTAACGCTGAATGGATTGCGTTTTCCGGTGCACACAACAGAGAGTCCTCTTCCCTTTAAGTCAGCAAACACAGAGTTGCAATTTTTCAAAAACTCTGGCAGCAAATCTGAAGATCTTTGGAGCGAAGCTGAGAATAACCTCAATCAGAGCCACTCTGACCCGCCCAGAACAACCTTCCTGGCAGTAATTCACCGAGGTAAGCAGCCTCAGCTGGGATCGCGGCTCCTGCCAGGCACCGGAGTCAGAGCCGGTCTCGGGCTCTGAACGGCAGCGAAAAGAAAAAAGCAGAAGTGAAGAATCCAGGCAGGTGGGGTGCTAACCGGAACAGCCCAGCTGCAGACTCTTCATCTCGAAAAAAAGCCCGGGGGCAAGCTGGATTGATCGGGCGTGCTGATTCGGCCGGGCTGTCTTCGTGCGGACATACGGCAGAGAGAGGTCAGAGATGGAGCCTCTTTCCTCAGCTCATGTGCTGCTCCTCCCACAGGAAGATATCAAAAAAGTGTGCATACACACACACATTCCTCACTGCTGAGGTGCTGAGCACAGAATCTACCAGATGAAAAATAAAAACAAAAGGCCCGAGGGCTATAAACACGTTCAGAAAAAGATGGCATTTCGATCCTATCAGACACAGTGAACATCCAACGCGGATGGAAGCCCCATCTTTCCCATCAAATAAGAATGTTTATAGGAGCTAAGAGTTTGCAGGCCTTTTGGAAGCCGATTGCAACGTTTAAAGACAATTTGGTACATTTTCTTTGTATTTAGTGTCCCTTCTCATGCTCCAAATTCACAGGAGTACAATAACAGAAAGAGATTGCGCGGTCAGGGACTGATCCAATCGATCAATGATTCTTACCATGGGCGACTTATTACCAATCATTGTTGTGTTGGTTCTCTCGATGATGTTTGACAACTATAAATCGAGTTTTCATCATCGTTTTTATCGAGGGTGGCATATCTGGGACAGGCAGCGGAGTGCGAATCTTGGTTGTGCTTTCTGTTTGTAATTAGGGGTCATTTCTGATACGGGGGGAAATGGATGGAAACCTTTTTCACAGCCCCGCTCGCTTGAATCCTCACAAATCACATATGCCTCACTGCACCAATCATGAGAGTGCCAGAGGCTTTCCCATAACCTGCAGCCGCGGAAAATGGAATCTGATTAAGCTGGCCTCTTTAATAAGCCCTGGGAAAGAGTCCCATTAATCTGAACTTAATAATTATTACACTGTTATGTTTTTTAATGATCAGACCAGCGCGGCTTTTTGGGACTAGCTGTTTCGCATTTGTCTTACCCTTCAAGCTTTTTTTTTTTCCTTTTAATGAAGTAGAGACGGTGCCAACACATTGTACATAATGAATCAGAGGGATATCTAAATTACTTCGCCATTGATCTTTATCAGGGCTGCAGTGATGCTGCCAATTTTCTCGGTTTCTTAATTGATCACCCAGTTATGAAGTTTTGTGGAAAATGTAACTTTGAAGTCAGTTAAAAGTCAGTTGGCTGTCCACACAGGCGAAGTCGGCGACACACAGGTGGCGTTTTAACGGGGTCGGTCGGTCAGCCCTGTCACCCAGACGCCAGGTCCAATGATATCTTCAGCGCCACCTCACACCCTCACACCAGCGCGGCAGGCGGTATAAAAATAAACCCTTTCTCTTTCCCTCTCCCCTCCAGCTGCTGAATAATTGAACCCCTCTCTGCATATTGGCGGCGCGTGCCCCCTCGCAAACGTGTTTCCGTGGCGAATGGGCAGGGCCTTGCCCCGGCAACCCAGTACCAAAGCGGGAGCAATTTTCCAGGCCACTGGCGCTGAAAGTGGATCGGCGCACAATGCAGCCACCGCACACCCACTAACCCCCCCGAGATGAGCTCAGAGAGGAGGTAGTGGGGGCAGAAGTGGGATTGATCACATTCTCCTCCATTAGCTCTCTCTTCCTCTCTCTCTCTCTCTCTCTCTCTCCCTCTCTGATTTCCTTCTTTCCTTCTCACACGTTAGGCCCTGGCTCTTCTGAACTTCCTCCCACCTCCACCCCCCTTGGTCACTTTCTGATCTGACTGGAGTTGTCAGGATTCACCTGCCCACTTTGTGTGCCTCCTGCTATGAAACTAAGATGTGGCTGAAAGAGTGATGGCATCTGTCCACCTCCAGCCACACCATAAAAAAAGAGTATGACTCGTTCTGGAGTGGCAGCAGCAATGTCGAGTTAAACCATACAGTGAAAGCAACTCAAGATCTTTACAAACTTGTCTTGTTAAGAACAATTAACACTGTTACACCATTTGAGGAGTATCTGTGCATTAGTTGAACTGCGTGGTATTGTTACCATGACAATGGGTACAAGAATAAAATGTTCTGTATGTGATTTCAAGAATAGATAATGGCAGATGTATAAGGCAGAGTATGAGGCTTAAAATACATCATATTGCATGTTACCAAGGATATCTAAAATATTTTCATGGATGTGAGATATGAAGGCCATGAAAGCATTTTTGAATAAAGTCATATACATAATGGACATAATGGATTATAATGGATACATTGTAGTAGGTATGGTTGGATGATAGTTTAAGAGGTTTAAGATTGTCTGCAGTTAGATTTTAGCCTTAAGCCTTTAGCCTTCCTGAGCCTGAGGAAAAAGCTCAAATATCTCTACTGTATGTGAGAGCTATACGTTGAGGGAGGTCTCTTCACTGTCACACATCATTTGGAAGGGAATGTATGCACAGAAGCAGTGAACCTCGGACTGAGAACAGAGCGGGGTACTACAACTGTGTGGTCTGTGGACTCATTCCAGATGCACCACTTACTGCCAGGCAGAAATATGTCACTAGAATTCCAAACAGTTTCACATCATTCCCACAGTGATTCCAGCAGAACAGGCAAATGAATTATATAACTTAGGCAAAAGAGAACCCTGTGTTGGATTTCTGCTGAGATCTGAGCGCTGATGTTGAATAACCATCACAAATTCAAGGATGCGGCGATGATGCTCTGAGAGCATTCACCCAGAGCAAAAGGAAATGCCTGGGACATGAAAAAAGGGCACGACACTCACAGGCCACGCCTCTGAGGCAGTCCTCCAATCAGAATCCACACCAGTCACGCTGCACGGCCAATCAGACGCCTCTCATCCAACAGCTCTGCCTGAGAAGCTTGTGTGGCCCTCAGATGTGGATCTCCAGGTAAGTATGTCCCCTAATTAAGCTGTGCCACGTTCCCCTTTCAAAATGTCAGAGTGTTATACGGCTTTTCCCATTACGACAAGCCTTGGCAGAAGTTACCCTGATTAATTCTCTCCTGGCTCAGTCCCTGGGCTATGCTAAGCACTGTGATAACAAGCTGTCAATAGATGACGGTGTGTTCTCAGAATGACCCTGTGTGGAGATGACAAGGAGTACGCTCTCCTGCGTCAGTTCAGCCCAACTCACGCCAACTGCACTGACAGCGCTTACACTCACGGCACAGCACAGCGTGGAATACACAGTGAGCAGTGGTCTCGTGCGTCACCCCGGTAACACACACACACACACACACCACACCGTGGGCCTAGAAGGACGTTTTGATTACATGACCAATGCCGTTTTAACTAAGCATCGAGATTATCTCGGTTGGCACCTGACGTTGAGTGATGTCATGAAGAATGACTTCGCTTAGCCGGCGCCGTGATTGATGGTGGTCTAATAAATTACCTTTGGCACGCTCCGGGAGACAGCCCGAACACCAGCCCACCAAAGCCGGGAGAGAGAGAGGCGCAGTAATTTACACCCCTCCTTTCAGGAGTTATTAGCACATATAATGTAATTTTATAAATCACTGATCTTGGACCAGCTGCTTGTCTTTCTGCTGAGGCCCCTGTAATAAACGCTTTCAGCCCCCGGGATAATACAACCCAATGAAACTGGTGTGACCTTGTGATTTTGATTTTGAGATTCTCTGTCTACTGTGTGTATGGTATACATGACCTATCATGTCACTGCACAGGTGTATGTATGTGTTTGTGTGTGCTTGTGCCTGTGTGTGTGTGCGTGTGTGTGTGTTTGAAGGAAAGGACAGGGCCATCTCTGACAGCAATCGGCCCCACCACGTCTAAGAAGTCCTGGCTATAACTGACATCTATTCTGTGGGGGAATCTGTGAACACAGCTCCTGTTTTTTCTCGCCCCATCAAAGCTATCTAATAGGTTCCAACACATTTCAGTTACTTACCACTGCTATGCTACCACGCTCCTCCTTCAGCGTTTGTAGGTCACTTTACTGTGAACTAAATGTCAAATGCTTATGCATCCCTTGAATATTGCCACTTTATAATTGAGGAATGATAACACTCATTTCACTTCACTAAATGTCAGATCTCGGCACTTCAAGGTGAGACTCAATTCCACAAAGCAGTTATCAGAAGTTAAGAGGGAGACTTGCAGAATTGCTCCCTGATATCTCTCCCTGTCCTTTCCCCACTGTCTCCCCTTTGTTGTGTTGGACACTTCATGCAAGAAACACTAACAGCTCACAGTGGGAAGTACTCCATCTAATAAAGTTCCCTTCACTTGCGTACCCCGACCAGACCCCTGACAGAGCAGCACGCCACCTGGATGAGTGGAGAGGTCACCTTGAGAAGCGGGGGGCTTCGTCTATGTGTGGAGAGTTCCTGCACTGTCGTGGCATAAATAATTCAAGGACAGGGCTTCTGTAAACATGGAGAGCTTCCACAGCTACTGCCGGACGGGAGTTTATGAAGGCACCATGTTTAAACCATCGGTTTACTCGATAGAGTTTGGACCAGTCTGGCACACACAGTGTCCTGAGCAGGAAGCATCCCTTCACAGGCAGGGCAAATGTGGGCTACTTTGCGTACGGTCACACTCACACACACCAACTCACAGGAAGTGACCGAACCGTAAAAAGTAGAGTAAGCAGGCAGAGGGCGGTGTGAAGCCGTCCGCGGCCGAAACAGCGCGGAAAATCTGCTCTCCGTCGCCGTGGCGTTGCACGTTCCCTCTGACCCCCCACTTGACTGAGAAATGTCTCGGGATCTCTGAGGACTCGGTTTCAATTATCTCCGCTCCGCTCCCACTCAGCCGACATGGAGATCAGGCCCGGGGGCCAGGCGGCCTTCAGTTTCACATTATTACACATTTCATCCCGCGTCCCGCGGGGCCTCGTGTCACGCCCCCCTCTGAAATTTTAAGGAGACGCTCGAAACGACTCGAGTCCTGCAGAAATGTCACACCGTACTTCCGGGCGGAGAGTCTCGGCTCCTCGACAACAATGACGACCAAGCAGCGGGAATCAACTCCTGGCTCTGTAGAAATCCGCCGAGCGGATTCGGAGTTCTCTCTTCTCGGGTTGCGCGCGACCCCCTCACAGGTCTAACGGGAAAACGAACAAACAAATCTCGTTCGGTTGCGGGCTGACTGCGTGCCCTGGGGGACGTGTGGGCTGGGGTTTATGAATAGGTGGGATAGAGCCCATCCATCACAGCACTGACAGGGGTGTAAAGCCAGCTCTGGAGGAGGGCTCTACACATGTAGCACAGGGGGCACCTGCCTCTGCACCCAGCACACAAGGTCGGTGGGGAGTGACCCCTCTCGCAGTTGAGGTAGCCAATCCCTTCACGACTGCGTGAATGTCGCATCAAATGGCCCCAGAGGGAGGGAAAAAAAAAGCAGAAACATGCCTCTCTCTCTCTGCTTTCCACTGCGGTGCTGTCATTCTGGCACAGAGAGCAGAGAAGCCAGCCAAACACACACTCATTACTGCTCCTATCACAGAAAAGGACATGCCCACCTGTCTTTCCCCTCACCATATACAGCGATTACTCTGTGACAGCAACTGACCCCAGCACAGGTCACAGATATGGTTACTGATGGGAAATAGAGGTATGAAGGCCTCTTAGTGCTTCATAACACCACTGCGGCAACAGTCATCTTTAATACGGCTGTAAGGTACATCAGGTGGCAAGAAAGAAAGCAATCTTGTGACTTACATAAAACGGTCATACCCCTTCTATAAGAACAGATTCATACATTGAGGAAGTATATTTTTTGCGTCTGTCTCCACAACTAATGTAATTTCAGTTAACAGTAGCAGGCGCAGGAGATTTGTAATGCCAGCTTAAAACAAAGAACTGTCTTATCTACTTATCATTTAATAGGAAATTCACAGAACTGCGCGGTATGAAATTTGAAAAGATTCAAATAAAGACGGAGGGAGGATCCAGGCAGCCGCATCAATGTGGGGAAAAACATTGAGGTATCCTGTGAGACACTCACACCTATGCGGTAACGGCCGCTAACCGTCGCACTTTACCGTGAGCGCGGGAAACTGAACACGCTGCACCTCCGTGCTGCACGTGAGGGATCTATAATTACATCTCCGGCTATCTCCATGATGATCGTAAAGTCCTGTCCCCGCTTACAAGGGAATCCAGGAGTGGGCAAAGAATTTAAATGGGCCGGAGCATTCAGAAATCGCCGTCTGAGGGTGAATTTTTTAATCCTTCTTCTCTTTTTTTTCTGATTGCTTTAAGGGCTCTGATTTGAGAGGATGGAGTCAGGCAATAAGCCTTTCTCTGCTGGTCTAACTCGATTTATCTGCAGATGCTGCAGCTGACCCCGGTGTTGTGCCTTGAAGATCAAGCGTGGCACCGAGCACTTTTTATAAAAACGGAAAACGCAGCCACCACCACTGCCCCCCCCCCCTTTTCCATTCCGCCTGTCAGACCGGCTCCAATTAAGGCTTTAAGAAACCTCATTATTTATTTAATGGCTTGTTACCTGTCCTCCGTTTAGTGGCTGACCTGCTTTAAATGTGTGCGGTTGAAGTCATTCCAGTCACATCTGTGACTAATCTGCATTGATTTTTTCCCCATTTGCTCGGTGTGCCTGCTTTCAGCTGCTGCTGCCACCGCTGCCGGTCTGTCAGGTAGCGAAGCTTCGGGAAAAAGGAAGGGTTCACACTTCAGATATGACCGTTAGAGCGGTCTGAGGTAGGTTTAAAAAATTCAGAATGCATGGCTGAAAATTCAGCATAGACTCATAGACTCAGCGTGGACCCAGTTACAAACCATCACCAAAACCAAGGTAACTGCTTTCCCTTGGTTGTCACATGCACATACAGTGTGTGGCCAGCAGGGGAGCCCTTTTTCCACGACTTCAATATGTTCAACACACCTCTGACGAATATTACGCAAAACACTGTCAAAGGCACTAAACAGAAAATTCAGTCAGACAGCTGTATGATTGGACACACAACTGGGTAGCCTCCAGCCATCAGACAGCACCATTTACTATAAAGCAAATTCAGATCTGGATACCTGTTGTGAATAGGCCCTCTGAAAGTTGGGTCAAACTTGCGTGGTTCACCTGTGAAGAAAAAAGAAAAGAACACAATCCATATTAGCGAAAAAAAAAAATCATACTCATCAAAAACATTTCCAAGCGCACAATTTTTGATACAGCTGTGAACAGGGCCAATTAAGAGGCGGGGCCTGATCCACCCCTGCATTCTTGAGACGGGCGCAGAGAGACGTTATTATTCTGAGTGTGACCTGTGCTCTGGCCCTGCTAGCTCATGGAGAGGTTACAGGTGTGTAAGAAATACCAAAAAATAAAAACAGCACAGTGTGATGCAGGGGAAGGCTGCTGACAGAATATTGTAACAAAAAAGGACTTTATCCTGCAGTGCACTCTGTAAATGAGAATGTGGCTAATATGTTCAGTAACAGGTCAAGGACGTGCGTTCCCAAGCTGGTGACTGTACAGGGTAAGTACTCGGAACATTCACTCCAGAACGTCAGCCTGTCAAACATCAAGGCTTTCAGACGAGCACATTCATGATTGGATTGCATGCAAATGAAGGGAACGAGAAGGGCGCAAGAATGAAAGTGAAAAAAAAAAAAAACATAAAATTAGAAAAAAAAAAACACCCACGCAGATACTGAGTGTCTCCAGGGCACTGGAAGAAATGTACCAGACGTCATCACACAAGCTAGCTTATCTGCGCTCTGTGAGAACGGCATAAACTGACGTGGGATTTTTAAGATGGAGTCCATTTCAAATACTCAGAGAAGCAGTTTTTGCGCAACTAAGACACAAACGCTTGTGGTGAAATAGTAACGGGTTCGCACTGCACGGAATATGCAGTGTGGGAGAAAGATGTCTGTGAAGTAAAAGTACAGGTACAGGTAAAAAGTACAGGTAAAAAGAATTAGTGCTTAGGCAGATATGATAATCATATCCAAGCTGCTATTCTACTTCACTATTCAATGACAAAAAACACTCAAACCTATCTTTAAAATGATATTCCTCCAGTAGCAGATTACAGCGTTAAAGGGGTAAGTGAGTTTCCCTCTGCCATGTAGCGTCATTATCAACAAGCCACAAGCTGACAATGTTTATTTGACGGGAATGATCTATGTATGCAGGGAGAAAAAGGTGCTTAAAGTCAAAGACTTGTTTGACATTCCCGAGAATGTGACAAATACCTGTTTATTAATAATGCCTCTTCATTTCCCTCCAGCAAACAATTCCTTTTTTTAATGTAAACATCCCTTTGTCAGCTTGTCTTATCTCCCCTGCCACAAAGGATAATCTTCTAAATTAATAACGTGATGCTTGTGTGTGCCTCCTTTGCGGTGATCAAGGAGATCTCGGCTTCCTGTCTTATCACAGTTTACCACTGACGATTGATTCAAATGCGCTCTGACACCATCACACAGAAAATGGAAATGTCATCATCTCGTGCAAGTTTGTTACCATTTTTCCGGGCTAATACTTGCATCGGGGGGCAATGCAAACGGGAATAGCCACCGAGGGGGAGAGAGGGAGGTTCATACAGAGCCACTGTAGCTGCAAGGTTCACGGCCAGTGACCTGGAATGCATTGGGAAAATAGACTTGATGGGAGGACTGTGGGGCTGGGCTGCATTTATATTCCTGACCTGTCTGCTATTGTTCCACGCTTCCAACAGCTGCCCTGGCTACCTGATCTCCTGTGAGCCCTCTGCTTTCTGCGTGCTTTAGGCTATTTGTGTGTGTGTGTGTGTGTGTGTGTGTGTGTGTGTGTGTGTGTGTGTGTGTGTGTGAATACGTGTGCATCTATTTGTCTGTATGTGTACGTGACTGCTTCCATAATGTCTTAAGCAGTGTGTGTGTGCGTATGTGTGTGTGGTTTTATGTTAGGTGTGTGTGTATGACATCATAACAGGTAACCCACTGGTCTAAACCCCTGCCACTCTCTATACCTATATATAATATATATATACATACAACTCACATTTGACCTCCCACTTCTCTGGTGTGTGTCTACAGTAGGCATACTGATTTTGTGGTTCAGTATAAGTTGTCTCTTCTAAACGTACACACACGTCTTGGTAGTCTAAAAACCTGGAAATAATATCCCTGCATATTTTCATTATCAACATCCCTTTATGATTTTTTACCCTGACATGCTTGCTTTAGGTTCACCCTGAGTAGATATGGTGATGGGCAGCAATCTCACCGGTGGGTAAATCTGACAGTGTTCTTTCCCTGGTTTTCGTGCTGGGAGAGCAATCCACCAGAGACTGAAACTGCCGCCCAATTACTTCAAAAACATTGCGCTGTCCTTGCGCTTATACTACCTCAGATCAATGCACACAAATGCACATTCCATCTCTAATGGTCCCTCCTCAGCCATTTCTTGAAATTGTAAAAAGGACAGAACCTTCAGAGACTTTTAACTTTGCAAATGACATTGACATGAGCTATTAACTGTCAGCTCCTCAGGCACTTCTGCTAATGCAATGCTGGCCTGGTGCTTTCACCAAACCTGATATAGCCAAATCTAATCAAAACCTGAACTGTCACAAATCTGTGAGCTGACAGCTAAGCAGGGATTGCTTCCCTTAACACTTTAATAAATCCTGAATGAAATGGATGCTCCGGTTTGGTGTAGGAAGGATACTCATATATGTTATGTTATTGCCTGTCACCAGTAACCAGTAGAATGCACCCTTTCCAGCATAACACCTAGGTAATTTAAATTATTCATACGTGACTCTTACACCTGAGCTGTCTATAGCTCTGTAGCGTAATCGCTTGTCTGCTTCGTTTTCAGCATACATAAACAGCTGGAGTCTTTATTGTTCAAAATTTTCCCATATTTCATTCTGTGGTTTCAGAAATTTAACTGTGCAGCAATTTCTTTACCACTATTTATTTTCATGCTGTGCATTTATGACCTATCTACTTTATAACATTAAATATTAGTAATAAACATCATCATCATTGTCACTGTTATTATTTGCTTGCATATGGATATGAGAATTGAAACATAATCCCTAAGATTCAAGTTTCATTGAAAAAAGAACAATAGGAATCAAGGGAGGAGTTCTGACTTGAGTTCTGGCCTGGTGACAGGAGGTCATAGGCTCAAATCCCATATGAGAAATTGCTGCTGTACCACTGACAAGAATATTTTACTCTATTGCTTCAGTGAAGCTGATGTGATTCTGGAACATGGAAAATGTATGCAAGAAGAGCTCTGAGGCAGTCAGCAAATCATTTTCAGAGTCTAACAGGCACCGGCGAGTTCTTGCACTAAGCTGCATTTGGGGTCCGGGTGAAGCATTTCTCGCCCTTGGCATCGCAGTCCCAGAATACTCGGCTCTGGCACGTTAGGCTCCTGATTAAACTGTCAGAGGAGGCCGGACACCAGATCAATGCAGACGACAGCCGCTCAGATGCCAGCGGTGCCAAGCGCTCCGTCACTCAGACTGGGTTTACCTAACGCCGCCCATTCAGAACAGCAGACAGCCAGCTGCATTACGAACCATAATCACCAATCACATCCACCAACAGTTAAAAAAGCCGAAAAAAAAAATTCAATATTCAATATGGGGTGTAAGCGGCCGGCTGAAATACACAGCTCCGGAGAGGAAGGAAAATAAATTCTGATATTAATAAAGACTTTATAGCATAAAAGCACCTTGCCTGCAGATGTAAACACACTGCCGCGCGTCTTTTTGAATGAATAATTCAGCCGAGGACGCTTTCAGAAACTGGGCTCCACACCTCTCTACACAAGGCGATAAGCATTGTGGAGCTTGGGCCGCCGAAAAGCCTTTCTTTTGTAAAACTGAGCTCCGAGTGAAAGACGAGACCTGACGCAGAAGTTCAGTCCAAACAGCCAACCCAAGCAGCTGAATGTAAATCCCGCCACAAATATTTGAGGAGGGGATGACAGAGGGATTATTTTGTTTGGATTGGAACGACACGAGAAGTCCATACTGGTTTCAGTATCATTATAATGAAGTAAATGAGATTATATTTACTGTCAAATACCTGTATGAAAAATAAAACATTTTCCACAGTATGCATCATGTTCAGCTGACAACAAAAACAGGCAGTCTGCCACTCTCTGGATGCCAGTCACATAAGTAAATATTCATAGGGTTTCAAGGTTTCACTCCTGACGATCACAACAGACCCGGAAACGAGTACCGATTTTTCCAGCCAGTCACACAGCTCTAAATTGATTTTTTTTTTCTTTTATTCATAAAATCAGCAGATCATTATCCAGATAACACAAAGCATTTTAAACTAACATTCACTTCCCTGAAATCCTGACCCCTCGAAGTCTCCAGTCATTTTGGACTATGATGAGAGAGACAAATACACTTTCTTGAAGAAGAGCGAGAAAGAAAGAAGGCTCTGACTGTTTTTGAAGTCAGTCTTACTGAGGTACACAAACACACTCAAACTGACATGCACACATGCACATGCACCCACAATGCAATGCTCTTACAGGGCGTTTTCCTCTGCTAGGCCTGGATGAATTTTACAATAGAAGTGTTTTCATAGTAATGTTTTCTTTGAGAGTGTCCTTATGTAACCCATAAAGTGTTTGTGCTCTTTGGGGTGAGCCCGTGTGTAACTGCCCACCCATAAAGTGTCTATGCGTTTTAGATATGAGCCCATGTGGGGTAATCATTAAGAGCTGTTTTGAGGTAGCTAATACTAATGGCATCAACCTGAATCAAATGCAAACATACATGGAAAATACGTACACATAGACTCACAGAAAGAGATCCCCAGGGTCAGAGGAATGTATAGCTTAGTTATGCTTTGACAAACTTAGCAGTCTGCCTGGATACGAAATGCAAATAAAACCACTTTGTTCTCAGCAACACCTGTTTGTCACCTAAATGGAGTACCTAAGTCTCATTACTCAAAAGCAGGGATCCCCAGTGAACGGCACAGCCACGAGCGGGTCAGACAAAAATAGTCCCGATTTTCTATTTATTGCCTCTACATTCTTAACACGATCCGTATGGACAGAGACATTACAGTGAGAGCGGTATGCAGAGAGAGGAATCGATTTTCACCCTGACTCCAAAGCAAGGCTCGTTCTCCCTAACACTTCATTAATCACCGTACATTTAAAAAGTGAGACAAGCAACTTTCTCCACACTACCAAAAAAATGTTCTTACCTGACTTTTTTTTTGGTTTCGTTTTGTTAGTTTGTTCCTTTTTTTAGCGTCACACCTGTATATTCCAAATGTGGCTTCTGCAGAATTCAGACTTCCTTTTCCCTGTCCTCTGAGCACACTGTACAAAAGGAAACACGGGCTATCCTAACTGTTCTAGAACACGCAGAGCTGCATTTTTAGCTGTGTGACATGTAAATGTCAATCAATGAGAGACTGACACAACATTGAACTAGACTTGGTGTCTAATATTGCGTGGCTTCACCTTCAACATAGCGACAACTTGCGCTTTCAGATTATTTTAGCCACACAGCTTGACAATCCATCAGAAATATTTAAATCAGACAAATAAATAATTGTTATAAATAAATACGTAAATTCATATCCTTGTTTTTTCATCCATGTTTTAACACCAGGCACAGCTATACAGGTTTATGTCTGAATGTGATTATTTACCGGTGATTTTAAAAGTCAAAGCTCGAATCCAAAATCAGCTGCAGCCCACAGTAAGAGATGGGTCATGAGAATTCTGAATAACTTCCACCTGTAGTGTTTCACTGAAGTGCTTGACCAACTCTCCCACACTTACAGCACAAAGGAATCCAGAGAGGTGTGCTGGCCGGCAGAAAGGACCAGAGTAACTGCACATTACTACACCTTCACAGTGGTATACGCTGTCCTTTTATCTGCACAAAGCAGCTCAAACAGCACTCTCCGAACATCCACTGGACCTCTGTGGGGCAGGAGACTCTGAAAGGGGAATCTGTGAGTGATTAATAAGGAAAAAGATAAACTGCCTGATAAAACGAGCAGAAGTTGTATAATTCACAGGTTCAGATTTGGAGGTTGGGTTCAGGTTAGCAGAACTGTATGCTGGGAAGCGCAATAGACTGGGAATTTTACCTGATATCTCAACTTAAGTATCCTCCTTTACCTGCATCATCTTTTTACCCATATGGGTGTTCCTTTGGCAAAAGCATGAGGATTTTAACATGTGACTTTCATCATGTGAGACTCAAAGAAAAACAGCAAGAATTCAGGAATAAAAAAACATGAAATCATCTTAAGAACTCACACTGCCAAGTACAGAGATAATTGACATATGACACACAATCACACCGATTTGCCAAACGGTTGCAAATGCAACATCCCCCACCTCCACTGGTGTGGAGAAAGAAGATAAAGTACCAGGTACAAGACAAACACCCGAGAGTGTTAGTACATGATCTGGAAAACAGCTGGTGAAATAGCCAATGAAATAGCCAAGGGATAATGTCAGGAAACTTTTCTAACTGGCAAATTTGCTCTGGACCACACTTGAATGAATACTTAGGGGACCTCAGGAAATTAAGTCCCTGTGTGAACAGGGCTTAAGTGATGGTTTCACCTCTCCCGGCTAATGTAAGAATCATATGGGTATTAAAGACATTAAAAAGGAGCTTCGCCAGCCAGATTTCTCATTCTTCAAAAGTGCTTCCTGGCTGTTGACAGCGGAAGGAGTGAGGCCGACACCTCCCCCTCAGTGATGGAGCTGCAGCAGTTTGGACTCCTTAGGGGGTCACCCCCCCGTGCGTATCCCCCACCCTCCGCACCAATAGCACCCCCCCCCAAAGCTGACCCCCATGCTGATAACGGAAGTGTTAACGATCACACCGCGAATCCCACCTCCACACAGCCTCCCACAGCCTGCTGGAGAGAGCTGGAGGGATCATTAGAGCCATCATTACCGCCGAGCCGCTGCGTTACTCAGCCTCGGGGGCTGGCCTCACACACGCGGCAGAGAAACAGAGCGTCAGCGGAGGCACTGCTTCTGCAGCTAACCTGCTCGGCTGATCAAAGCGCCAGGGCTCTCCTCACGAGGGCAGGGGACACTACAGTACATTTGCGCGGGCGGGAACATCCAGTCTTCGGAATAGTCAGGCAGAGTACAGTACCTTGCGCCTGCCTGTTTTTGAACTGCGCTACTAGATCAGGGATCAGGGCCGCGGGAAGGAATTCGGCCGCCCACTTGAGGGTGAGGTGTGTCTCTGAGAGCGGGGAACAGTGAAGAGGTACTCCAAATTAACAGGAGGATCCATCACAGACCGGGTGCTTTCAGTGCGCGGTACTCTTTTCCATGGAATGGCTCTGGTGAGGACAGTGCCGTTGTGTACATTGTGTCCCAGAAACAGAGGCTGTCACGCACTGAAATAAAACTGTTTTTGTACTTAACAACCTCTACATTTCAAGCCAGTGTGTTCCACGCTGATGGAGCCAGATCCCCCCCACCCCCTTACCCTGCTAGGTTACATTGCACGGTTGAACTTCAGGTGTCTTTATTTTATCAGAACTACCTGGCAATGATGGATAGGATTGCAAGTGAATCCTGATAAAGCCCTTGAAATTCCTCTGCTGGGACTCGAGTTTACAGAGAGCTAAGCTAGGTGTTCGGCATCTTGAAAACAGCTTAAATTACAAAAGACCCAGTATGACTGAAGTCAGCTGACACAGTGTGGAGAATATTGACAAATGCATAAGCAGATGTAAAACATACTGTCTGGTGAAATGAAATCAAACTGTATGGAGAACTGAGGAACAACAACAGCACTCAGTATTGCAAGGTGACTTCATTTTCTCCAAAGGACTCGGTCCAATTCACACTTCCAGCTGAGGTCCAACCCAGTGTGACCCAGCAGTTCTTTCGGGTCATTTCGGGTCAACAATCCTCTGGGGCACAGCACACAATGATTTTTAGACAACAATGAACACTGTTGACCCTGAAGCTCATCTCTCTATTCCCACTATGCACTCTTTCAGCCATTGCTCTCCTGTCTTCAGTTTGCGGTGTAAGAGAACAGCCATCCATGGTTTGACCGGGATGGAAATGTTGAGGTCAATTTTAATTTTAAAGGCGGTTTTCCATTCACATTCAGGGCTCTGGATATGGGACAGTAACTGTTCTCCCTAAATTGTGTTTAAGGAAACAGTAAACATTTGAAAGTTCATTCTGTCCTTTGTCTATTTTCTTTGTGAGACAAACAAATTGTATGTGTGAAACTAACAACCCTGTTAATAAACTTCTTGCATGAGAGTCATCCTGTTGGTTCTTGGGTATTGGTTTATAGCAGTCACTTCTTGGGAACTTCTGTGTTTATAGTACACTAAGCCAGGAAATGGTGTCACTTCATATAAATGAGGAGATGTTTGATAGGATTAGCGAGCTTTTGGAAGAGTGGGTCCTCGGGTTTACTGTTGCGCAACAATGACGTGGAAGGAAACCACATCACGCATCACAATGACCACAATCAATGAATCACAATTGTTCTGTACTTCCGAGCAGCGGGAAGTGAGAACTCACATCTGGCCGTTTACTTCACAACGTGAAGCCAGCCGCGGACTCTCACGTGAACACGGCCTAACGAGGCCAGCTTGTGTTATCTGCCAGCGTGTTGCCTTGTCAGGACGTGGCTGATTGATTTGTGATTTTACAGCCATGAGCAGCACCACTGCAGCCTCGAAAACGAGGGATCTGAAGGATACGAGATTCCCCGGTAGCTGCCGCACGCTGGATCGATGCCAGCGATCGACCACGCGCTCCTAATTGCGAGCCGCTCTCTCGACGCTACGTCGCTAACACCCCGAGGCTTGTTTATTCCTGGTGGAAGCAGAAGCACCGCGCTGGCCCGCCAGGTAAAGTCCCATTAGCCCGGGTCGCATCTGGATAACTCAGGGTAGCATCTGGATGGAAATACCGTCCTAATCCAGTTTATTCCTGATGCATTAGGAGAGAGGAAGGCCCGGAGAGACAGGAAGGAATTAATCTAAGTGCAGCAGTGTGGTGTGCAAACACAGGCGGGCCCTGCCAAGGCTTTTATTGACCTAAGTGGTGTGCCTGATTCTCACGGTAAATCATATTTGGAGGATGTATCTGATTTAATGGCTTTTTAAATATATTTTAATTAGCGAGACGGAGAGACGCACTGAGAGACGGGCAGATGAACCGACAATCGGAAAAAAAACGTAGAGAGAACAGTGGGTGAGACGCGAGTGTCGTTTCTAACGGTAAGAATTGTTCAACAGATTTTCCCGTGGTTTGCCAAGCGCAGAAGCACTGTTGGCAGGAAGCAGGCCTTCGGCTGAGCAGCGAGAAGTGGCATTTGGGTCCAGAAGGAGGCTCGATGGGAGAGAACTGGGTTAGCTAAACAGAGGGGGTGAGGTCACATGCTACATGCTCAGGGGGCTGCTGGGAGCTGTAGAGCAGCCAGTCTGAAGAGGCCCTGGGCCCTGTGACGTTCATCCCACTGTACCACCACCCCACCCTGTCCCGCTCAAGGGACACAGAAAGCACCTGCAGCGTCTTACACGTGCTCCTGTTCTGAAGCACCCATGAAAGAGGAAACTGGGGGAGGAGAGCCATGGGGCCCTGGACCAAGTTGGAATTACGACCTCTAGACTCTTTATCGGTTTAAAACAGCACCGATCACTTAGGCTTACCCTCCACAGAGCCGCCTGGCTGCAGAATCGATCACTCAGAACTGGTTCCCCGGTTCGGCGGTTTGCTGATCCCCTCTGGGGGAGCGCAGGAGGCGGGAGAGAGCGAGTGGCACTACCCAGAATGCACTGTTTACTCCAGTGCGGCAAGGGCACGGGGTCTGCGGCATCGATTCGAATGTGGGCCGCTGCCTTCCACACAGAGAGGAGTCCCGTAATAAGGCTGCGTGTTTGATAAGCTGAGAGGTCTTAGGAAGAGCAGCCAGACCTGTGTTAATTTCAGCTGACCTTGAGAGTTGGCCGGCTACCGCGGAACGCCTCCTACGACCGCGGCACGGATGAATGAACTGAGCAGAGCGCAGAGCTTGCCTCCAAGACGCCTTGCTGATTTATTTTGCCTCGGAAACAGGAGGGGACCTGGGAGGTTCACGCTGAAATATGTCTGGGAAAACAGGCGAACATTACCACCCTCCCGATTTACTAAACGCCGCGACATGGGTACGGTTTGGCCCGTATGAAGATGAGTGAAGGTGACTGTGGGCCCTGGGGTTTGGCTGGGCTTATGAAACAGAGATCGATAAGAATACGCAGAGTCATCAGCCACGTGTCACAATGGAATGGAATGGAACACTGTACATCACAGTTCCACTGACGTCACACGATCAGACAAACCAGACAACCCAGATCTGAGTGCCGCCAAAAACTGGCAAACAGGCACAGCTGTGGGGTCAGGCATTGTGGGCAGCTCTGGAGAGCAGGCCGTTTTGGGCCAGCAATGGCTTTCAGGCAAGCTGTGAGAGTGAATTTCACCGTGTAAGCTACACGTACAGCTAGCAGGAGCTGAGGACACCTTGGCCACGCCTCCCTCCATTCATCTCTAGGCCCCTCCAACACTCTGCGTTGATGGATAGGTCTCTGCCTGATGATACAGGCCTGGAGCTGAAACAGACGGTGTCTCACAACGCCTCTTAATGAGCAACTATTAAGTGGTCCTGTTAATTTTTTTTATAACAAGGCGCTACTCTAAATGCAAAAGGGCTACTCAACAGACCTTTGTCTGTCTCATGGAAAATCCTTTCAGAGCTTTAACTGCTCAGCAATGATAGTGGAACATTTACACAAGCAGCCCAAACAAGCCGGGATTTATTTTTTAATCACTAAAACTGATGGCAATAATATTTTTTTACCTGCCTGAAGATTCTCCGCTACACCCAGGAATACACGTCATAAGGCTTCATTGTTGTAAACAATGTCTTGAGCCAGAGATAGTGGCTCTGTTGTAAATCCTCTCTCCCAAATCTGATTAATGCCACCATGGCAACAGCCCCTCTTCTTGTGTCCTTAATCCCAGCATAATTTGCATGACGTTGCTTAATTACATTATCTCTCTGCTGCACACCGGTCGCACGGCCGTGACACTGAGCTGGACAGAGAGGGCGATGATCCTCTTTCACACCTCGAGATCAGCGTTGTAGAGACTTCATTCAGGCTTTCTGATGACATGGAGTCACCTGTGCTCTGGAGAGCAAACGGCTTCCACACACCTAATGGAAAATTCCGTTTTATTCGCATATTCTCTCTGTTGGAGCCTGCCAGGGATATGCTAAGGGATGCTAATATGCTACCTCTTGCTATTAGCATGCCTGTATGGAGTAAGGGTGAGACAACTTTGTTCCATCCATCTTTGGATGTTTACTGTGCAATTACTTACACTTGGTGACCTTCAGAATGTCAGTTTGTATTTCAGTTCCCTTTTTGTACCTATATCTGATCCTGCACGTGTTCATACAATTACAAGATAACTGTCTTTGTAGCCCAACTGATTCTCTCACTCTTCTCTGCAAAGAGCTTCATTTGTTACACACAGAAAGCCAGCTAGCTACATAATCCAGTTTATACATTTCAGCAATGACGAAACCACTCTCTCCAGCCAACGACCATCTCTATTTTTCAACCTGTGCGAGGAATGAACCATAACATCTTGGTGGTCTAAAATGCAGCTGTAATATTTGTGAAAGCAGAACATTTAAAACAGTGAAGTTGAAAGATCTCACTAGCGTTTCTAAAATTATCCTCTCAGCTGAAAAAAGACAGATGCAGCTTAAAATATACTGATTATAATAAACAAGCAAATAACTCACTTTTGAACTGTAATAATTGATTGTCAATGTAAATGAATGTCTCTATGTAAGCCTTTCACTTTTACAGTTGCTGCCTGTGTCGGGCAGAGTACCGTCCTCCCCGCTCCCCTTGGCCACGGCCACGGAGCGTGCATGCTCACGGCCATGCTCCACCGCACCAGAGATAACTGCAATTGCTTCCTCTCAGGGCGCCCACGTATAAATGGAGCTGGACTTTGTCTAAGAGAAGGACCCTCTACAGACAGCACACACTGTACCAGGGCTTATGGGGAAAGCAGTGTTCAGCACGATCACTCCTGCAGTTGTTTCAGTCCACGGGTAGCTGTGGCACAGAGGCACCTCTGCTGTTGTTTACCAGAAAACATCCTCTGCTGTGATCCACTCGGCCTCCCATCCCGCTCCAGCCTGATCCCTCCGAGTTCGGGAGGGATTATGCTGTCTTTGGGCTCCTTTGAGCTTCCCGCCGAGTCTGTGTGGAGGAGCAGGCCTGCTGATCGCCCCGGAAGAGCCCTGAGGGTGCTGCGCTGTGAGGCTCCTCGGGCCTCCAGCCCTCCCTCCCACCCTCCACCATCCCGCACGTCAGAGCCTCCCGCTCCAGCACGCTGCCGCGGTACCAGTCCACCGCACCACCCCGGAAACCCTGAGCGTGAGAACGATGCCTGTTTACGAGCCCGCTTATCCAATTTAATATTCTCCCCCAATTCCCCGCTGTCCTGTAAAATGCTCATTATCATTATTGCCTGCCAAAACAATGCAATTAATCAATTTTTGTATCTTTCTTTCTATTTTTTTTTATTTTTTATTTGCTAAATTGCTACGCAGCAGTTTGAGAAGGGGAGGATGTGCAGGAGCTGCAGCAGGCTCGCAGCGGCACCCGCTCCGGGGGGAAAGGTTTGCGTGACGCGTGGGCCAGGTGTCCGGTGGGATCCGTGCCCCGGTCGGGCGCGGTCCCCGCAGCCGCGTTTTGGCACCGAATCAAATTAGGAATGGCAGAGGCGCCCCCCGCTGCCCGGCCCGCTGCGCCTGGCCTGCTAGCCGAGGATTAAACTTTGATTTGGCAGGTTTCAAATTCGCTGTGACAGCGGGGGCATCTCGCGTTTCGCACCTGTCACGATGTTCGCAGAGCAGATGTTTCTGCATGTTAATGAAAACCTGAACCGGACCCAGGGCCCTCGCAGGGTTTCCGCTGTGATTACGATACTTAACACCACACCTCCGATTCCAGGAATAAGGGTAATATTATCTAATATTACCTTCGGGCAGCACTAGCGGTACAATGTAAGAACTATGACAACTGCCCATTGTTTGCAGACAACACAGGTAATACAGTTTTAAGTGTATTGTGCTAAAGGTAATGTAACAAATAAGCCTACAGCTGTGTTTTTGTTTTGTTTTGTTTTGTTTTTATGACATAACAGACCGGAATATTCGTTGAGGGGACTTTAATCTACACAGACATTAAAAATGGATCAAAAGGTGCTGAGTTTCGATCTCCTTTAGACTGACAACAGGCGCAACATTTTCTGTGAAATGAATAAACATTGCAGCCTTACCGCAAGGTACTGTTATTGACAACATATGCATTTATATGCGCTGTAGGTCGTTGCCTGACTTTCGGCGAACTTTCTCCGCAGAATAAACAATATGACAGTTGCCTACTCGTATGAATGTGTTCTCTAAGAGAGTACAAACGCCTGCGGCCGGGCGGTGTGCCGGGGCTCCTTATCCGGGCCTGTCCCTTCGAAGTGACAATGATTTAATGAATGGTGCTCGCTGGATGAATGGAGGATGCTGGGAAGGGAGGCACGGCCGTTGGCCACTGATGGATCGAGGTGCCTCGGCTTGCCCACGCATCTCTATTTCAGTACCCCCTTTCGTACCAATCGCCCCGGTTCCCCAAGCACGGGGGGGGGGGCCTCGCAGCACCGATCTAAATCACAGGAGAGGGCTAGCATTGTACCCACCCACCCCCGCCACCCCTAAAACATCAGCGCAGAGAACCGTGCCAGGTGGAGAGCAATAAAAGGAACGAGGGCAGCACAGCCTCTCAGTACAGGGGAGTATTTATCACGCGGGGTCCCTTTCATTCACATTTCCGAGGTGAGCTCCCTCGCACCCTTTTCCTCCTGTTCCTGCCACGCCCGGTGACAGCGCCGAGCTACGGTGGGTGACATTTAGGCCCCGCCCCCCCACGCCCAGTTCCCGCTGGTCCATAACCCCAGCGAGTGGGAGTCTGGCTGTTCTGTCTTCACAGATGGCAGGACAGACCCGGGCTTAAAAAACGGACAGTCAGAGGGTGCGTTCAGACTTCTTTTTTTTTTTTTTTTGTCGTGTCTATCAGCAGAGCTGGAGGCAGAGGAGCCAGGCGGCAACAGAACACCCAGGCAGTTTCCCTTACAACTGAAATGATTATATGCAGCTTTCTCCTCTGAAACCCCTCGCCAGTGCTGTGACTTTGTGCTCCCTAAACGCAATCCAGGCGCTAGATGCTGATGTGAGGGAAATTTGACATTGCTTTGGCAAGCACTGCTGGCAGAGACAAGCCGGGATGCTCCTTTGATTTTTTTTTTCTTCTTCCAGATGCTAAATAGTTGCAGTTAAGAGCTATTTCCTGCTGCAGTATTCTGCACTGTGAAGATTTAGGTTCATTCGCGCTATCTGCTGAGATGCCTGTGAAGGTGTCTCTGGGCATATGCACTGCATTTTCCATTTCTATAATTAGTCTTAGTGGAAAAGCCACAAACACAAATAAACAAATTTGCTATCATTTGCTAACATTTACTTGCTAACATACTCAATTATAATATACTACAGACTGCACTGAAAATGTCCAAAGCAAAAACTAGCTGACAGTAGATGCTGGAGATGAAACGAGGGAAAGGCTGGTTAAAGACACATATTCACAGAAAATAAGTCTCTTTATTTTTTTATTTCATTTTTTATGAAGCACTTACATTTCAACAAAATGCTACAGTACACAGCATAAATGAGAGCCATCTTTGATCAATTTGCTGCAGGGAAGAAGAATAATAGAAAATCTAAAAATAATAGCAAAAAGAGACACCAGCAGGAGAAAGGCCTCCATCAATACCTGTAGTGGCTAAAGACATCCATGGCAACTGCCAAATTTGAAAAGAGTATTACACAGAAAAATCATGGAAGACCTTGAGGTATACAAATCAGTCATCGGGATATAAGTTTTCAGTATGTCCTGCCAGTGCCTAAAGGGTTCTCTCACTTAGGTGCACCTGACCTAACCTGACAAGAGAGATGAGATGTCTCTGCCTATTGACTTTACATTCCTAATGTAAAACAGAGACAAAAAATATAGAAGATTTAGTGTAACCTCCACCTACTTGATGGGAAGGTTATGTCCTTTGGAGGGGGGTTAGTTGACAGATCTACAAGGGAGGGATGTATGGTTCTCACAGTACCTTATAAAGGCTGAATGAATATGTAAATGTCCTGGAAATGCAGCAAACACTGCAAAACCCAGCATAAATACAGAGGTCATTTGGAAAGAGTAGGGCGGTCCTCTTAGGGGAAGCTAATGGCAGTAAAAGTAGCAGCAGCAATGCTGTAGAAGCAGTAACAGTACAAACAGTTTATGTGGCTTTTACATGTATTTAGGACTGTTGGAGCAGTAGCTATGCAGGTAATAGTAGTGTAATAGGTAGAGGTAGTTGTACTACTAGTAGTAGAAATGGAAGTAGTTGCAATACAATAGTACTAACTTCTCAGAAGCTCAGTGCATTCCATTTCAGCCTAATCTGTAAGCCCCTGTGAGTTCAGTAGGCGATGTACAATAAGCTGCCAAACCATGATACTGTGCTTCTTATTTTTTTCCACAACCTAGAGGAGATGATTTTCACCCTGGGTTTAAAACACATTTCTTCTCTGCAGCAGAGGTGATATGCCCAGCTGAGCCAGTAATAACCCCTTTTTTTCACCCGTCTGACATTAGAAACAAAATTATTCCTCAGAGCAGAATTCTGGGTAACCTATCAAGAATCACTCATGTATCAAACCGGCGGAGACAGCTAGCTGCACCCATACACAGCTCCCTTCTGTCTCCAACGAAACAAAAAAAGTTCTACCTCACTCGGAACCGGCCCGCGCCGTTTGTTTGGTTGACCAGCTCGATACGTCAAGCAGCTTTGGGGGAAAAGAAAACGAATGGGAAGATATCTGAGGCGATGTCTGACTAGGCTGGAGATGAATAATAAATGAGTTCCTAACTCAGCCGAGGCCCCATCTCTCAGATATTTATCCCTTTCAAGCGGGGAATGTTGTGAGTACGGCATCATTATCCACCCTGTAGTTTCCTGTCTGCCGCTTCAAAGTGACGAGTTGTTATGCAATCGCCCCCCCAAACCCCCACGCCCCCACAACGGGGCCGATCCTACAGCACGCACCAACCTGAGTATTTCTAGCCCGACCGTGCGGAGACGAAAGACGCAACAGTGGCGGCTCTGGGAAGCCACCGTGATTGATTTACACAGGCGGAAGTCAATCCGAATCCAAAGGGCTTCCCGGAGGCAGAGTTGTGTCTTCTGCTGCGCCTCCTTATATCACAGTTTTCATTAAGGAGCCTCCACTACCTCTCCTCAGCACAGCTCTGCATAAACAGGAGGTCCTATTTCCCTGCCTTTCCAACAGAGGAGGGAGCTTGTTTTTGTTTTTTTGTTTTTTTTTTCAGAGCCTTGAATTACAAGTGAGAAGGCTGTAGAGATGAATGATAAAACAACAGAACGTTTGACAAATTAATTGAGGTATGAGGCAAAAGACATATAGGTCCCTGCAGGATTTCAGCATTATCGGCCGAGGCCATTAGAACTGAAGGACAGTTCATACTGCAGGGACAACGCCACAGCAATGATTTGGCACTGTTAAGCGGTCTGCTGAGACTCATGGTTCCACCGCACTGTGACTCATGCACGTTTTTGCATTAGCTGTATATCACCGGGGGAGATTATGGCACCCACGGAGAGCGGTAACAGCAACTTCAGTCCGAGTATAAAACCGAGGATGTGAAGATTTGTGCTGCTGGCTTAGAACACAATTTACATTCTGGGTGCAAAGCTTCCATGGCACAATCATAGGCATTCGACCTGTCAGGCTGAAAAACAGCATGGATATCTGCACAACTGCCAAGCGTGTCTCTATAGATGCGATGCAAAACAGAACAGAAAATGCTCCTGCCCATGCTAGTGTATATATCTTGTTCTCTGCAGAACTGGATTAAAATATAAACTCATCTGGACCACGTGTGTGCGTATATGTGTGTGTGTGTGTGTGTGTGTGTGTGTGTGTGTGTGTGTGTGTGCACGCGTGCATGTTACATGTGTATATGCATTATGTGTGTACGCACATTACGCATGTGCACATATGTGTGTGTGTTTGTGTGTGTGTGTGTTTTTGTAAACGTAAGTAAGAGTTAGTTGTAAAGTCAAATGTTAAACATCAGAACAACTTCAGAGAGAGCAGCTACAGTAACACCTCCTCGTCTCAAAGTTACTGAAGATCCCTCATTTTGTCAGACAATGCGCAACATCCATCTCAAACCTTGTGACTTCACATATTCACGGCTGAGGATTGGGCCTCTCACAGACGCAGGCATCTTAAGAGACAAGGCTTTTCTGAATGCTGTCCCATCATCCTCTGTCTCATGTTGCACATTCAGACATTGTGCTTCTGCAGTATGTTTCAGGCTTCTGGCTGTTTTGAAATTCAACAACCGAGCCGTTGTGAAAAACAGAAATGAGTCTTACTGAGTGCACCAAGCCTCATTGACTGTTCCCAGGGAGGCTCACAAACATCCGCGCCCGCTTCCAGCTAATGACACCTAAAAGCACACTGCACAACCTCCTGAACGGAGGGAGAGCACATTTGCGCCCGGGAGTGACAAGTGGTTTCCGCAAAAACGTCCGGGGTCGTCTCCGGGACAGGAGCGTGGCGGGACACAGGCGATTTAACATTAAACAAATACATCAGAAAGCAATCATGTAAAGAACACCGTGCTGAGCTCCCTGCATCGAAGACAAGCGGGAAAAAAAAATCCAATTAAACGCCGAAAGATAGAAAGTCACCGGTATGTAATGTGATAACTACTAATGCAGTGTGTCCGCAAAGCAGATGAGTTTTCAGCCGTAATTATTTTTTCTATCATCCTTTCGCCAAAAAGCAATTCATAAGCAAATTATAATGACTTCTGTCAAGTCCATTACAGAGGTAATAAATTAAGACTTCTCATTAAAGGTCAGTAGATTCAAGCCTGCCCATTAGTCATTGTTAAAAGGTGCGGATGTGGGTAAGTGATAAATTGGACAGGAAGTCTGGACAGAGACTCCTATGTGTCTTTCAGTAACCTGCCTCGGTCTGAGAGATATTCCACAGAGGAAATGCAGGCCCTCCAACTGTGTTCAGAACAAATCATTAGCATTCCGAGGGTGCTGAATTCCTGCCCGGCACTTCAAAACACAGTGTGGTCAGAGCAAATTTGTTCGGAGCGTTCGAAACGCATTCCGATGTCTGGATTAGGAATAGTGAGGCCGTCTTAATTTTGTATTCATTACAGGGAGCAAAGATAGATATGCTAAACATGGCGCTCCTTTTAACTGCACGACCAAATGGAAATGCAAAGCCGCTTTTCAGTGATCGTTCCCTGGTAGCATGCTAATTCAAAAAGACAAACCATCAGAGTGCAGTCTGCTGCCCCTTCGAAAAAATGTACTTAATAAAACATTTGCAAGGACAAAAATGTAATAATTACTAAGTAAAACTGAGACCTGACCTTGGCTTTGAACTGCGTTCCCATCAGTGTTAATATTTACACTGCATATCGCCGACAGTTTTAGAGACAAGGATTCGAACAGGCGCCACAATGAAGGTGCCAATGTTGGGGGGAATAGGAAAAGTGTAATGTAATTTCAAGCCACAAAGCGATTTTCTTTGTTAGCAATGATTAATCTTTAATATGAAGTTTGTGCTAAAGTAGGTCATTTCCAGGGGCTATGCAGATTACTGGATTCACAGTTCTGCCTCATTTCTCTGTCTCTGCTGGGCCCAGGTCCAGTTAGCCAGGAGCAAAATTAGGGTAGCTTGTACTCCCTCAAAATTATAAACATGCTCAATCACAAAACACCAAAGTACTGTACACTGTATTTCAAGTCATTCTGAGTGAGCAATGGAGTATGCGATATCTATTACTCTCCATGAGACTGAAGGCCCAAACTGCGGACTGGAGGACACATGGTCCCCCTAGGGGAAGGTCAGGGGTGTCCTCAGCAAACATGTTTAATGATCTATCACTAAAAACAGCAAACATCAGCAAATGATCAGCACGTCTCCTCAGTCTTCAACTGGCTCTTCTTTACAGCTCTCGCACCCGCAGAGATGGTTTCAGTGTCTTCAAAGTGCATAAATGATTTGTGCCGTTACGATGAGCGCACGCGGTTATCACTGTAATATACAGCTCAGTACTGCTTTGTTGAAATGAATCTACAGTTACAACACCGTTCTCTACCGCTTTTTGAATCTGCTTTTCAACTGCTTCATTTGTTAATGGAGTCTATCGAGGAAAATCCCCAGCGTCAGCTCCCCTTGATATGTTTTGTAATTAACATAATAACATAACATAATTAACGTGGTTGTGTATATGTAAATAACATTGGAAAAATGTTATATACAATTGGGAAGCAATACAGGCTGGGAAATGGAAAATGTCCTGTCATCCTATTGGAAAGTGCAATCAAACAAAAACAAATAGTTCCACATTAAGCCAGCCCTGCATCTCAAAAAAGGACTTTTCCGAGCCATAGAGAATTACAGTGCAGGTAGCCAGATCACGCAGCCTATGACAGGAATCTTTCAACCAGTGATGGACACCACAGATTCTGTTCCACCACCCAGTGGACACGCATCAGTACACATACCTCCCCTTTAGACTTGAGAGTTTTTTGGGCCGAAATTCTATTAAACACTTCAGCAAGCCCTGTTTTTACACACCGTGTGAGTGTGTGTGTGTGTGTGTGTGTGTGTGTTGAAGGGGATTGATGTTGACTTACAAGTCTTGTAAGTGAGACTAGCTAGGCAGCAATCACAGCATCATAGCATGTGGTATGTGGTGAAACACCTTTCTGAACATTTTTCATTCATTTTGTCTATCTCTCCAGTGTATATGGCACAAACATATTGCTCCTTCATTATGAGTATCAATGACACAATATTAAAATTAATTAACTTTAAAAACAGACTGCTTATGAGTAAAAGTCTGATGCTTACGTGGATGACGCTGATTTGACTTATTTTTATTACTGACTAACATTTTCTCTTGAGATGGATTAGTGGTTTTGAACAATCCAAACTCAGTTTGGGAAGGTGACTCTAACTTCTTGTGCTTCTGCTTGAATAGTTGATAAGCCATTCCTGCAATACCCATGCAATGACATAACTGCTAACACTCTAATCTCATGGCACTGTGGCAACACGATAGCATTGTGATAATTGCTTTTTTTATTCACACACAGTTCTGCAAACGTATTCCTTTAGGTAATCACATATTTTCAAAATCCACGGTGCTAACACCTGATACAGATACATGACTCAAGCATTGCAAGGCAGAAACAAAACTCAAACAAATCTCAAAATCCATAAATACATTTTGCTCAAGGATTGTCAACAAGATAAACTTCCTTGTTTAAGGTTTCATCATTTGTCTCTTCAGCTGTGCTATTATATACCTCTGTAGGCCTCTTGGAAGCAGGTGTACTCATTCTGTCTGAGTGCTTAAACAAAAGAGGAAGATGCATGAAATTCACTTTAAGCTCCTTTTGACAAATAATCTCATCACTACAAAAGCACTCATAATTGGTAATTAGTGATGCTCTCTTTGCTCGTTTTTTTTAAATGCAATAATTCCTTTGAAATAAATAAATGCACCGTATCCTGGATTAGCCTCTCACTAGCGAGGGGCGTTGTTTTTTTTCTCTTTTTCCTTGCCGGAGTTGGTTTTGGTGCATTCAGCATTTAGAATGGTGAGAACGTTTATCTTGTTGTCTGCTGAGACACACCGTCAAGTCCTGCATTCTATTGCCTGACCATTGATTTGCCCAGACCCAAGTGGCCCCAGCAGGATTTCAGTCGGGCTGGCGCAGAGTGAAAAGAAAATCCATTCTCAGCAACGGGCTGCGATGTAGTGTCTTGCGGTTCAATGTTCATTCCGCCGAGGCTGCCTGGCAGCACAGGAAGTAATGAACTCTCCTTCTCACTATGCGGCTTCAGCTGGGGGGGGGGTGGTCTGATTCGTTTAAGTGAAATGCATGTGTGCGTCTCACTCACTGATCAAACCTGCAACTGGTGGGGAGTCCACTCCACACACTGATCCTATACAGGTGCACTTTAACCACGCTGTTTTAAGGCATGAAAAAACTACCGCCAGGGAAGAAACAGTACAGCGCACTGATTGAATGCCCCCAGGTGATTCACTACAAAAAAAAAAAAAAAACATTAATGTTTTAAACTACACAGCCTTTGAGTTAGTGGAGTCAAGTAAAAAGACCATTCCAAACGGCAGTAAATCCGGGTGCGATGCGAGCATTTTTTGATTGCGGTCTGAACGCAGCACGGTGCCACTCCTGTACCCGTTTTCCGGCATTTTTCAGAGTGATTTCGGCTTCGGCGAATCTCTCGCAGCGCGGCAATATGGCTCGCAGATGGCTCATTGATGTCCAGCCCACGGCAGAGGCCTGCTGGCTGTCCGTTACGGCCAGCAGGGGGTCTGACCCTCAGCGCCGCGGCTGACTTCCCCTCCGCATCTCGGGGAGGCTTCGCCCGCGCGGTGAAAGCCGGGCTGGCTCGGCAGGCGGCTCCCCGCGCGCGCGCAGTGCTGCTACACGCCTCACCAGAGCCCTCGCGAGCTCCATTCACACCCCAGACAAAGGCCTATTGCTGCGCGTTTGCGTCATAAGATCTGGGCCTGCCGGCGGCTTTGATCGGGGCTCTTCTGATGCCGCGTGCAGGGGCGTCTCAATCGGCAGAGCACCGCCAGCGCTCTCTTATTTAACCAGCCCCCCGAGCCCCTGTCTGCGTGTGACAGAGAGAGGTGGAGGGGTGGGAGGTGGGGGGGGGGGTATCCGATGAAGGGAGTGAGAGACTCCCAGACAATCCGAAATGTACACATCAGCGCTAGGCTCCGGGCCGCCCCGAGCCTCCGTCTGATGTTTGACAGCCGGAGCTGCCAGCCTCTGCCAGTCCCGCACTCCATTAATTAACTGCCACTCCGCTGCCCGCTGTTTACCGCCGTAACCCCTCCCGCGGCTCCTGGCCACTCATTGCTGTGCGGGTGTCACCTCAGATCCAGGCCGAGCTCGTCTGATAAACTGCCTCTTTGAACGGGATCTGCCTTGCTGCTCACAGCTGGGGGTGTTTGCTTAGCTATCGGTCTAAAGACAGTATGTTTGCACAATGTTCTGATTACATTCTGATGCCACATTCAGTTTTTACAGTGTGTCCTTCCATGTCTGTACGTTGTCTAAGCAGTATCATAACAACGTCACCTGTACATCTCCCGTATGATTGGTAGGCCTAGAGACAGGACAAATGAGGATGTGTGCACAGCAGTTGGTCCCGTTTTCTCTTCAGATTGTTTTCTGCATAAAACAGTAGTCAGGGAAATGTGTGAGTCAATCCTCTGTAGGTGGGGCATTTGTTTCTGAAACATCGCTGCTGTTATCTTACTTGAATTACACAGTGTAACATGAACAGATTATAAGAGGGAAAAAAATCCAGTCAATATGAGCCATATACAACCCATGAGTTCCCTTGGCATGGACAATTTTCACAGACATATAACTTAATCAGCAATATCGAATGGTAATGTGAGGCTATGACAGGATATCAGCTCCTGAGAAAAACACCCCTCCCCCCTTTTCCTGGAAGGCACGAAGATGCACTAAATCCCCATCCACACCTTTGCTAAGGAGAGAGAGAGAGAGAGTGTGAGAGAGAGAGACGAGCTGGAGAATGATGTCGAAATGGCAGGTTAATGGCTGCTATCACATTAATCTGCAGAGAGAATGAGGCAGAGAAATGAATAATGGATTATTAAGCAGGGATGTGTGTATGGGAACTCATTTTACACTGTCAGTGAAATAAGAGCACATTCACCGCAGGTGTCAACTAAAAGACAGAGATCCTATAGCGGGTCCGATCCTACAGGCGTCTCTGCATTCAGACCCAAGTGCAATTATCTCCAGAATTCAAGATGTTTTGTGTTGTGGAGTCTGGCAAGAACGCAGTGCGCTGTTACGCAACATCGCCGTGGCTGTGGGGCCCCTTCTTTTCCCGGTTTCTGCTGGATCAGTATCAATTTTAGCAGCGCAGGCCGGCTAAGAGTAATAAGGGGGGTTAGAAATAATGATTTCATCATTGTTATTCAGAAAATCAAAACACCCCGGAGGCGACTGAAACGAATACTTAATTCGGTTTTTCAAAAGATTGAGCCGTAAGGAGCTTGTTCGCTGCTGATGTAGCCAAGATCAAAAACAAATGATGTCCATTTCCTTACACTCGCCCTTGTGACAATTCCCGCGCTTTTGTAGGAAGTAGAGACCGCATAAAATAAATGAATATATGAGTGGGGAAAGAAAAAGGCAGGAAACTCGGCTGACATTTCAAATGTGCTGCTCACAGACTGCATAACAAAGCTTAAGTGTCATGCTGTGATACAATATTTACAACAAAGCCATTCTGCATCTTTATTATACTTTTATTACACCTCTTTCGACAGGCACTCTTTCAATGACGGCTTCACAAGCCACTCTGAATAAAAACCTGCCAAATAAATAAATAATCACAATAAATAATAGCTTCAGATATGACTGATAGATACATCATACCATGAGAAAGTCAAGGAGGTGACATTTTGTCCCTGTTTTATTGACAGCTGGTGGAGCCAAGGTGTACAGCTCCTCATGGTATTACCCCAGCCATTGATAATTCCTTCAAAAAGCATACATATGTAATGTACGTGAACTAGGTTGAACCGATGTTCTCATCGCTCAGCTCAACTCTAATGGCCAGTGTCGTTACCAGTTGAGCTAAAGTCAATTTGCAACGGTAACTGTCAGCAACAACCCCAGCTAACCAAGTCTCAGGGAGTGACGTCACCACTGAAACCGCTCTGCCACCTGCTGCCCTACTGGCTTTACGCAGAACTCACACAAGCTCCTAATTTCAGCTCTGCTTTAAAAAAGGCCCATTTACACAAGGAATTTCTCGAAAACTTTTCAAATCCAAAAGCAAACAGTTCCTCTGGACAGTTTCATAAGGAGGTGCTCACTGAACAGAAACTATATGAGCAACCATCCCATTTTTCTCCTGACATCTCGCAGAAAAAGAGTACATGATAGATGAGCCGTGGCTATAAGCAGGCTGCATCCCTCAAATGCCCGTCCTACACCTTTAATCCCATCGCCTCTGTCAGACTGAGCCCACATACTGCCTCCAACAGAGAGGGGGATCAACAATCCTGCAAGCCAGCAAAACCTCACACTGCCCCATCCGTCTCTGAGGTCATCTGTTTTCTGATGGTAAGAGTTGGTTTTGTACTGGCCCATCATGGGAAAGACATGGGAAACCTGTCTGTTGTTGTGAATCTGCCAACACCATGCCAGGCGATGAAGATGGCACATGATTGTGACAATCTACTCTGTGCAAACAGGATTGCATCTTTCTTTGCTGTCAAGAGGTGGGTCTGTGTGTGATCTGGTTGGGGGGATTTTTTGTTACAGACGTAGAGTCAAGGCATGAGGGAGAGAGAGTCAAGGCACAGCCAGAGAGAGGACAAGTGTACTCACTACACCTTAGCTTTTATGGGTAGTACCTGTACAGTTTCACTGTGCGCAACAGAAATGCTCTCACTAACACCTTGTTTCCAGGCCAGAGAACACCGGTTGAATGCACATATACGTCATAATGCTAAACTGCAAATATTTCATACAGTTTGGCTGCGGTATACTGCTCGCATAACAAATGTGGGCGAGGGAGCAGGCGACAGTATATATTTAGGCGTGGCCTACTTTCACACGTCTGTCACCGGATCAGGGAGCAGCCAGGGTCAACCGAGTGCAGTAATCAATGAGGAAAAACCATCTCCGGGAAGCACAACCCCGCCGGCTGCCGCCATAGCTGTAAGGAAGCAGGGGTCTGGGACGCCCCCCACAGGCGTTTTGGAGTCCCCCCCCCTCCATGTTCAGCTGCCTCCGAACCCGCTCCAGGTGGCTACGACGCCCGCACGCTCCCCGAAGTTTCTCACGCCTCCTCGGGAGAAAGCTTCGGCATTAGCGGCTTCAACAGTTCTAATTATACCGCCGAATTCCGTAGCGTAACCATAGAAACGAGGGTCAATGAAGCTGTCGCTGCCAAGCGAAGGGGAGGAGGAGTTAAAAAAAAAGGGGCAGATGGAGGGAAGATGATCCCGAGGACCCCCCCTCCCCCAACGTCAAAGACCCCCCTCTGAAACAGAGGTCTGCCGGGGGGAAGTGGCAGAGAAGGGGAGGTGAGGGGGACCAGACGTCTGCGCACTCTCCTTCAAACAGGTCCTCACACACGCCCCACGTATGTGCATCTAATCTGAGCGGCGAGCGAGCGTTAGCCGCCTCCCTCTCTCTCTCTCCCTCTCTTTCTCTCTCTCTCTCTCTCTCTCTATCTCTCTCTCCATTTCTCTCTCTCCGCGCTGGATCTGATGGGAGAGATTGTGAATAAATAAAGCCAGGAATCAAAGCCCAATTTAGTACCAGATGGCTGTTTAATTTCACCCTTTCACAGGCCGCCATGTAGCTGCGTGTCTCAGCCGCTGCTTGGCTGGTGGGATGGAGCGTGACGTGCGCGAGGCGACCTCAGAGAGGCTCGGTAACCGGAGCCGAACGGCCTGCCGAGTGGGAAAATTCACCCCTAAAAAACACAGGGGGGCTGGATTATTCTGTGCAGCTGCTGCCTCAGTGCAGGGAACGCAGGGAGAGGGCCTGGCCGAGGGTGACAGGGTGACAGGGTGACATCCGAGTTGCGGATGCCATCATCATTAGGGCTCTCTTAAATCAGCAAACCATGCCGCACCGAGATTGCAGAGTCCTTGTGTTACAGAACGTCTTCTTTTAACTGGTATTGCTTTTGCCTGCCCCTACGGGCTAAGATCAGCAGGAACCAGTAGGATTGGCAGTGTGGTGTAGTGGTAATGAGTTGGGCTCGTAATCAAAAGGTTGCTGGTTCCATTCCCCGGCAGGGTGCTGCTGCTGTACCCTTGGGCAAGGTACTTAACCCACACCTGCCTCAGTAAATACCCAGCTGTATAAATGGATGTAAAATTGCAAAATGTAAAATGTAGAACTGCCACCTATATAAGTCGCACTGGAAAAGAGCATCTGCTAAATGACAGTAATGTAATGTAACCACCCCTGTGGACAGACAGGCCCATACTGCCAGTGGAGGACCTGTGACTCCAAACACCTTTTAACCATAGATCTCCCTTCAGTGGTTGGACTTCAGATAAGGGGATCCTACAGCTCATTCTAGAACTGGATCCTGGAACCTCACTGCTGGAACTCTCATCCTGGGCACTCCTGTCGATCCACTTCACCCTGTTGTGTGAGTGCTTGACCCCGAGGCCACAATCAACCGGGTTTGCAGCCGGCCTCTCATTAATACTTACAGTGGTGTTTTTAAACCTTCCTGCTCAAAGCGGTGAAGACGTCAAGCTGGCAGAGCCTCTGTGACAGAAACGTGCTGCAGAGGGATTTTGCTCGGGGGCATTTCAATTAAGTGTCAGAGTTTGACAAGCCGCGCAAAAGCCGGAGAGGTGGCGGGGTTTGAAAGATGCACCAGTTAATGGTTATTTGAGCGATCACGGGCAGAGCGCGGGCCTTCTGAGGCAATCTCAGCTCCAGCTTAATGGAGGAGCATCTGGGCATCAAAACCTTTATGCAGCTGACAGGGTGAATCAATTTTATTTTATAGTACATAATAATGCTGCCTTCAGATGGGACAGCGGCATGTCTCCGAGTCTCAGATGAATTCGCACCTCGTCTCTGTGGCTAAGCCCAGGGCTTCCCTTTCGCAGGGCTGTCCCTGGTGCCCTCTGTGGTTGGCGTGGCATTTTGTTTGTGAGTTTAGGTGGTGGCACTCAGGCAATGTGCTCACTCTGTAAGTTTGAGAGAATGGGATTTGGCAGGATGTTTTTTTTTTTGTTTTTTTACAGAAGAGTCCCCAAAAAAAAGCAAAACTTTTGTGTGGTGGAGAGAAGGGGACGCAAACAAAATAAAGTTGACCTAAATACATATTTCATATTTTAACTTTGCTTTTTCATGTTTCTAGGGATTTGGGAGCCAGGTTTACTTTGGCTTTTATCATTAAGATGTAAGAGTAATAGACTCTTGTTCAGTTACTAAAGACAAAATTCAGTCCTCCAACTTTGCAGTTTGGCCTCAACTTGAATCAATAACTTTCGGGGTTTTTTTTACAATATATTCTTCTTTCTGCAAGATGACAAAAGTAAAAAAAAATAAAAATCAGGAAGAGTGAGCTCCTCCCCAAATGGCCTTAAAGAAATGCAAGACAGTAATGCAGGGTAGCAATGCAGGAATAAAGGATCTGTACTCCTGGGGGTCTTAGCATTTTAGGGTTCCTTCTAACATGCCATGGTGCACTCCGGTTACAGAAATCGCATATATCTGGGGTGATTTGATTCCTCTAAGATCTTTTGCTCTTAAAAGTGGAATTATAAAGGTATGGATAAAATGAAAGTTTATGTTTTAAATTTTTTTTCCTTTTGTTTATGTTTTTTTCAGCATTGTCCATGGCTAAACTGGCTAACACATGAAACAAAATATGTTTAAATGTGAAGCATGTTTACACAGCCCTTTATTATCATTTAATTATACATTTAATAACAATATGACACAATAATAATTATTTAAACTAATAATTTCATGGTAATTATTTTTTAGCATACACCTATGGCCATTTAGGCCTCATTGCTGTTGAGTTGTGCTTGCTGGATCTCAAACCTGTGCAGTGTGAGAGCAGCACAACGCCGGTCACAGGAGCCTGTCTGCTTTGCATTCATTCTACATCCCCTTCTTTCTAAATGATGCCCTCCCTGTCTTTCAGAATCTAGGATGCAGACAGCAGAATGGCCAATTTCTCAGCTGCGTCTCTCTGGATGGTTTTAAGAATACTGTAGTGACACTCGAGAAGGCAGTGTTTTTCATGAGTAGAAAGCATCTTTCTCTTTCCTCTGCAGCCTGCAGCTGAATTGCACAATTCATGTCTCAAAATAATTCACAGGCTGTCTGCTACAGTAATTTTTGTGAGATAGGAGATTCGCTGTTTTGAAATTCTTCACATCCTTTTTGTTTTGAGGATCATGTGTCAGGACACTTGACTGGGTTGCATGTTGGGAGACCACCTGACATGACTCCTATAAGTGGATTTTCTGATTCTTTCAAGCTGAATATTTAAACAGTGCTGGTACAGGAATTCCTCTGACCCACTGTTTTCACTATATGCGACTGATTCTTATAGAGGTGGTTCACATAAACAGACGGTGCACGGTGCAATGATCTGCCATGGCAACAGCAGCCGATCTTCCCATTCACAGCGGAAACGAGGGGGAAAGACTGATTCACTTCCACCTTGGAGGGAAACGAAATCCCTTTGGGTGCTGGGAAAAAAATGGAGATGAGACAACTGAAGGCAGAGGCTGTCAGTTTGATCCTCTGAGACTTTAAATGTTGGGGAAAGAAACAGACGTGTGCAGTGGAAACACAAAATAACGGAAATAGTATCAAAGTGAAATAGAAAGGCGCAATCGACCAGAGAGGCCGATGAATCCGTAATATATTCTAATTATTCCGAGGACAGAGGAGTGGTACGCAAGCAGAAAACACAAGTGGATTCTCACACGGCGCTCAAAGGCAAACACCCCGTCAGAATTCACAGCATATGGAAAAATAACTCAAAAATCAAACACAGATGAGCATCGGAATGCAGTGCTTTTATTTAAGACAACCAATATCCTCCACTGCAAGGCCCTGGCTGAGGAACCCTGGGAGACACAGCGGCGAATGGGAACTGATGCAGCTTGTTTTACATATATATTAGAAAGAGTAATTCCAGGTAGGTAATTTAGAGGACCAGCAACTTGGTAATGCGTACAAAATGCACTCAGTCCATTAATAAGAATCACTCACACACACAGACACACACAGATGCACACACACACACACACACACACACACACACACACACAACTCATCAAAGATTACAGGAAAAAACAACACATAACAGGTGAAGACCATGTCACTATTCCACTTAGTGCAAGAGTAACGATAGGAGCTTAATACAGATAATTCACATAATGCATTAACTGCACAATTATACAATAAATAAAATGTGTGTGGGTAAAATACACATGACACAGTCATGACAAGACTACCGCAGACCCTTAGCCCTACCCACAGTCCTTATAATGATGCAGAATGCATTTTCCCCCTCCGTCTGAGTGCTCTGTAATCCCGAGGGACATGCAGGTATAGCCTTCTCCTGCTCCATTCCGCTAAAGATGATTATTTGCGGATTCCTTGATCAATGTTGACATTTACTCTGGGGGGGGTTTCGGCACCATTGTGCGAACCCGGCCGCGAAGACCCTGCCCCTCTACAGACGAGTCACTGTGTCACTGGAGCAAAGAGGACGATGGGTCGAGTGGGTAGAGGGAAGGGCGGAGCAGGCAGTACAGCAGACAGCATAGCCAAGGGCTCCTCCTGCTCTGCTTTCACTGGTTGTGAAGCGCGCGTTGTCGTCTGAGGTAACTGAGCCTATTCCTGGCAGACTCACCACCTGCTATTTAAAGTACATACACTACAAGGGTTTGACAGGATCGGGAGTGTATACCACCAGTGTGGAGCATTCATAAGACTCCAGCCTGCCAAGGTAATAAGACTTGGTAATAAAAATGAATTACGAACACAATCAACGTATGGTTTGGTTATTTTGTATGCTAAAATCCCATATATATCTCATCATTATATACATTTTTGCTAGTGTATAATAGCCAGCGGTTTGCAGTGGAATATCAGGGGGGCATTAGGATTAGCATACACTAACCTAAACTGAAACCAATAACAATAACATTATACTCAAGAACAATAACATTGATCAAGACTAATAAGGCCAGGCCAAAAAAAAACACAAGTTCTCTCCTTGGAGGCCGCCCTCAAGAATCTCATAATAAAAGTCAATGGCCATGGGAATGCTTTATATTGATCAGAGGCGGCTTCATTAAAAAGCATTCAGCCTTTCAGTCTCCAAGCTCAGACCGTAGTCACCTACAGCATCGGCGGCAGACACAGTGACTGTCTCCCTGCGCCACTCTTCAGCAGTGAAATATAGTGGCTTCTATGCTGTCTCACCCAATTATGAGCCCTGCTTTCCGGTGAACCCGTCTACATTGTCATTCTCCCCACAAGCCACCTTCATTAGCTCAGTTTAATCACCTTCGAGAGACAATAACGCTACAGCGAGTCTCAACAAATTGCATAGACTGTCTATCTCAGTGATGTCCACCGCTAAACTGACCCACTCTGACAGAGTAACATTCAGCAAAGGTGCAGCCAGTGCGTGTTCTGTGCAATGCCGAACTTGAGGGTTTTAAGTCTAAACACCTTCAAATTACAGATTACCGCAAATGCGCCTTCAGAAGAGCTCAAGGAGTTACAACAGAGTTTGATTATTATGGAGTTAATCAAGGGCGTGAAGCACTTACTGACCCTGTTTAATGCCTTGACTTGGCACTTCCTGTGGCAAAGTCTTAGATGGACTGGCCGCGCAGAGCGCTGCTGGGATTAAAGAAGGAGTTACTCGCCGGGATTCGTCAGCCTGTTTCCATGGAGCTCCAGCGCATTCTGACCGTGACCTTGGGAGCGAGGTTCAGCGTGTGCCAAGAGCCGGGAAGCGTCACAAACCCTCCGTGAGTTCCTGCCCGGCCTACCACCCCCCTTCTCCCCCGCATTTTGTATCAGATAGCAGGGTGACAGACAGAGCCAACTTCAGACCTCTCACAAGTGTGAGCGCCAGTGGACGTGCTGCACTGCCGTCGCTGTGATAACCCCGGGAGACGGGCTGTTTCCTAACAGGAAATGCGGGGCAGGTGGGGCGTATCCCATGATGCCTCAGTCTGGCGCCGTTTTGACAGTTCGCCTCCCTCAAGGGGAAATCCAGCAGCTTTTCATCCCAAAGGAAAGTCAGGGGTCCACGTTAGGCTAACTTCTCTCCCCCAAACTACGTTCTACACCACATCTTATTAGGTTTAAGCTGATTCAAGTTCTCTGTCTGCTTCCCTCGACACTTTAAAGATATGGCTATGCGCCGCCTTGGCCCGCTAATGTTCCTAAAAAAGCAGCGCTGCTTGTGCAGCACTGGACTGAGCTGCAAACTTTGCCGTCGCTACACGCAGCTCGACGCTGTTTGTTTGGTTGAGGCTACAGCGGAAAGATCAGGGAGTCATTACAACACTGACAGCGTGCTGATTGAGGCCTCCGTGCCAAGTTCGTCCATAATAACGGCAGCTTGTTTTGCGTGCCAGCAGGCCGCAGCGCCAGGGAAACAAAGGCTGACCCTTCGCCTCCGTGGTCTCCAGAACGGAAAATATTCTGTGGCTCCGCTACCCGAAGTCATTTTTCCTGGGTGTGAATCGTCAGTTTCCACACAATAAATCTCTTTTGCTGTCAATTAGGTTTCCGCTAAAAGGCCGGAGGAGGGTGGCCCATCTCCGTGCCGGAGGGCCCTCACTGAGCGTCTCCACGGCAGGGAAATGAGACCCGTAAGTGTTATTAATGGAAACTGGGTGTTGTCTCCGGCTAATACCTGCCAGGTCAAGAATGTCATGTGTGGCACCTTTTGGGAAGAAGGACAGATCCTGTTTGTATCGGGCCGGGGGGGGGGGGGTTCGGGCTGAATCGATACAACAGGCGGCCAAGTCTCTTACAACAGAGGCTGGAAAACCGGCCCAAATTCAATCAGAATGAGCAGAATTGACAGAATTGAGCGTAAACTGAATTTTTGTTTTCCATTTAAGTGTCATTCCACAAGTCTGCAGGAGCGCGAATTATTGTTTATTGATTTGCCTAATCACCAGGAGGTGACATTATCCAAGCCAACCAACAACAGGGTATTTAAGCATGAGGAGCTAAGCCAAGGACAATGGCCAGCCTGTAATGAGGTTCAGTGAGAAACAGTGACATTTAACAGCAGATGAACTCCGAGAAAACAGCGACTGCACTATTGGTTGTAGATGCAAGGGTGTGCAAACTATAAGATTTAATTAACTTCACCGGAAGCTCACCTTTACTGGGTCACGAGACGAGACCCGCGCTTAATAATTTAAGGTTTAACTTCCCCAGGTTGCTTCGTGGCTGGGTTTTTTCAGGAGATTGATTTAAATGAATTATGAGCAGCAATCATGGGCCTTTGGCGTGTCTGTATTCAAAAATTTGCTCCGCTGTCAGAAGCGAGTTCACTGCTCTAGAGCTGTGCTCACAGGGCCTGCAGTAACAGCCCTCAGACGCCGCTGCTCAGTATCGACAAACACATTTTTCTGATTCAGAAAAATAAAACATCTCTTTTTATAGTTCCTCTTTTTACCTCTTTTTACCCCCCCCCCCCCCCCTTTTTTTAAATTCTGGTAGGGAACTGCATAAAAACTGCTACACAAGACACTGAGTCATATTATCAGGTAGGAATTGCTTACGTTATACGACATATCTTCTCAGCAGACACCATGTCCAGAGTTACTTACACAGCTCATATAAATAAATGTCATGGATTTACACAGCTGGATGTTTACTAACGCAACTAAGGCTTAGCACTTTGCTAAATCGTTCAACAGCACCACCTCACCAGTAAAGTCAACTTGTAGCATGTAGTTCACAAGCACAAGTCCACACCCACTATACCGCCGCTGTGATGTGTTTCTTGGCTTTTCTCAGATTGCCCAAGTTAACTTGTGGTAGGGATTGAATAGTGTTATGCTCACACTCACTGGTCTGGGAGTGTTGTGAGCCTGGTCTGACACTGTTGCTTGTTTAAATTGAATGGATACACTTATGTTCTACCGTGATTTAAGTCACTCCGGATAAGAGTGTCTGCTAAATGCATGTAATGTGCTGTAATGTAATGTTTCTGCCAGTGGTGACTGCACTATGCACTCAGGAAGTGAATCCTGAATCCACCTGACGTTACCATTGTACATTGCAACAGGAATTCAGAACAGTTTGCCCTACTGAA